>QOCX01004147.1:0-15441 GCA_005959815.1 Sarcophaga bullata | reverse complement strand
AAAAAAACCCTTTTATATTTACGTATATTCATCTAACACTTTTTTGACCGTAAATAAATAAATTCTTCTCAATTTGTTTTCTCTCTCTAATCACTAATACATGACCAACAAAAATTTTGGTGACCCTGGCTTAAAGACCTGTCACGTTTTATACAGCAGCTGGCGTTTCAGTAGAGAGCCTTCATAAGTGATATAATTGTGCAGAACACCACCACACCTTCCGTTAGATTGTTAAGCAAAAAATGGGAGTTATATTAATAATAATGAGTGAACCAGCTCTGCGGAGTCTAGGAACGCTACCTTTTACTCAATTTATTACCAAATATAAGATGATTTAGTATCGCCAAGTATTGATCTAACAGTCTTCTTTTTCTTCTTGAATTGACAAATTGATAGAATTTTAAATAGCGATGACGTTACCAATATATTTTTACAATATAATTTTGGTAATGTTGTTCAGTAAGTAATTCATAATTTTATTCTTTACTGGGTCGTTCGGAGTAGACTTTAAACTGTAGGTCCCGCCACTCATATATAAAATTAACACACACAACATAAGTGGTGTGAGAAGCTACGCCATAGTCCTGACTAAAGGATTGTAATGGTCAATTATGTATGTATGTATTCTTTACTGGGTATATTGTGAAATTTTATCAAAAACAAAAATAATAATTTGACTCGCAATCTACATCGGTCATTGCTTTTCGGTAGACGAACTTATTAATTACCATGGTAGGGTGAAGATCATATTCAAGTAACCATATTTAATTTCAAGCGAAAATTATCAATATCATTAAGACTCTAAAAATATTGTTCTACAGATTCATAGAAACTTTGTTCTGCAGATTTTAATATCGGTCACATCTGTACTGTTTCTCGGTGTGGTGTGTCTTTGCATTAGACTATTTGTGTGCTCTTCGTAAAAGAGTAAATTCAATTGAATTATCACCAGGAATTTCGCTGTGTGTAGGAATACATGTGCGGGTAACAGTCGAATGTCTCGCTATATCCTCCAGAGACGTCTAATATTTGTAGACAATCTAAAATGCGCTTTGCTAGATGTAAGTATTACTGGTATTGCTTTATTAACTGGATAGTGCAAGAGGCAATTGAAGATTCAATTGTAGTAAAATGATTTCACAGCCGACTTTTTAAGCTGATCTGATCTCTATAGGAGGTGTAAACCAATATTATGAAAGGATCTATTCCGTATATTTGTTGCTAACTCAGAATCGAAAACAGGTTCAGATACAATGTAAGTGATAGCTATATTCAGATAATGTAGTTCTAAGAGCACCTATTATCAAGATCCCCATCATCTGCATAATACGCTTATACGTGGTCAAATGAATCCTTCTATTTTTTATTTAGTAATTCATAAAAAAATTATATTTTCATGTTTAAGAATTCTTATAACTAACTTGTTTACTTCTTTTTCACAAAACACATTCAAAAATCAATGTGAGCATTCCGAGACTAACTGAAATTTACAAGATAATCGATTACAGTTGTGTAAACTGACGTTTCAAAATTTTATCAGAAAATCATTTTCAGACTACCAGATCTAACAATATTGTGAGACTTCTGACAATCACATTTATAACTTTCGCTTCCATTACCCAACGATTTTAAGATGTTATACGCTTTATTATTGTTTTAACATACGTACATAATTGACCATTGCAACCCTTCATTCAGCATTACGTTAATTTAATACATGAGTGGAGGGACACAGCTTAAAGTCGATTGCGAACGATGTGTTTGGAGAAAGTTTTCATGGCAGTTTTATTTATTCTCATTGAGGAAGTTGTCGGAGAAATACTTTTTCATATTTTGTTTGAACCGTGGCTTCACGTCTCATAAGCCAACGGACGACCTACTAGACTACTACGACTACAAGTAATTTCAACCTCCAACAAAATTTTCTTTACTCTCTATTTTCACGAATTATAAGCTTTAGTTATGTAAATGATTGTAGCAAAGCTTGCGAGATTTTTAAATGGTATTGCAATATTCGGAAACTATCATAACGAAATATTATAACTTCATATTTTGTCGCATAGTGCGGGCGTTTTACGCTAATGATCACTATAGACGAATCGCTACAAGTCCTTTGTGATCGTCCGATTAAATTTCAGCATCTTACCTTCAGCACATTGATGATTTGTTATATTAGATGCATTTTTGCTGTCAGTAATGACTCTTTGCAAAAGGGATTTTATTCGACATTCAAAAACTATTCTAATCATAACAACTCAGGTGATAACTATATTTCCAATAATTTTTTGATAGCCTCTTACCCGCCGGCTTTAAACAATTAATTGGTACATACTTACGAGCCTTAAGTATATCTGTGTAGGGAATTATTTTTACAACCATTGAAGTTCCACATGTATGAAACTAGTCTATTTCCATCATCGGATATAAACTTATCAATACTGCTTATTAAGCATAAGAAGAAGAGAATATCTATCATTACGCTATATAACACAACGAATTCATTCAAAAAAATCTTGAGCTACCTGAATGTGTTCTTAATTTTTATCAGTTATACCTCCGCAACATAAGTTTCTAAAGCGTTATTAACATACGGCGGCTTAATTGACATTTGAGTTACCACAAACCACACAAACTAGCTTCTTCTCTTGTGCTATAACATCTTTAATTCTTGTAAGAAGACAAAACCCGCACACAACTTAACAGTTACAATTTGAATATCTCTCTCTATAAGAGTTTCTTAACGATTTGGTTAGCATTTTAAATCTTTTTGGATGTAACAGATGTACCCCTAATATCTATACTATCTATGTACTCTGAGATAGTGGTTTCACTATATAAATTAACACTGTTATAACACTCAAAATAAATGTAAAATGGAAAAATATTGAGAATTTTAAAACACTGATCAATATAATGACAGCATGTTACACAAAAGAAAACAAAAGATTCCGAAAACATAATAAATAAAATCATAATAAATAAAATCATATCGCATTTGTGCGCAGTTATCATAACAGTAGAGACAACTAAAAAGAATCCACGTGGTAAGCGATGAAAATCTGTTCAACACATATGGTGTGCTAATTTTCTGAAAACAATTAAATTAAATTGAGCCTATTTTTTAAGCATTATGGAGTGCCCTTACACAATCCAAATATTGAAATTTCTCTATACCTCATACGGCAAACGCCCAAATCTATCTCTGCAACTACATGTAACGATATATTAACAATGTAAACAAATTTTACAAAAAAATTTTAAATAAAAGAGTTTGAATATTAGCCATAACTTTAAGAAATATTATACAATTGTAATATTAAATATCAGAATCCATTTTATGATAGTTGATTCTAATTATGTGCATATATTAGAATTTTGAAGATCAGCAGAACGGAATAAATCATCTTTAGGAATGTCGTCTGTAAACTACTCTAGGCATTCGAACGTTAGGGGGAAAACGGTTGTAGAATCATTTTGAGAAATTAAATAAATCTGCTCAATGTCTCTGCGATATTTTGAAGGACTTACGACTTGCTATACCTATATTTTTTTTTATGAAGTGACAAAAGTTTAAACCGTCAATCATTTTGTCCGAAGGTACGTGATAACATTTATGTGGTAGAATAAAACAAAGTTTTTATAATTTTTATATTATGGCTCATTGAAAGTTTTTATTCGATATTTATTAGTGAAAAACAAAAGAAAACAACCAATATTTTATTAATTTTAAAATGAAAGTCTTATTCATATACTTATAAAAAACGAGATAATTTGAAAGCTCCGTGAAAAATAACTTAAATTAGATAAAATCAAAAGAGTAGAAAATTTTATATTATTGGCTAATTTCAATATAATGATGATGATGATAATGATAGTGCTATTTGAAGGAGGAGGGGTGGTAAACAGTTTACAAGTAATTTTATAAATTACAATATCATGAATTCATAACATATTACAATACATGTATGGGAATGTTTTTAATTTAGTTCGTTAGCATTAATAATAAGTTAATTATTGTTATTACGTTATGTTTCTATAATCTAAAATTAATTTACACTAAAATGATGAAATTATTTAAATTTATACTAGTTTCTAGTTGAATGACATGGTCACATATTAAAATCTGTTTAATTGTCTATAATAATTTACTTCTATATAGATAATACGATATTTTTAAAAATACGTATCAATATGTCAATGGGAGTACTTGGGTAGGTTCGATATGCTTTTTTATGGATGAGTTTGTGTATATGTGCGTGTGTATAAAATTTACTTCATTATTTATTTATATGTATTAATATTGGTTTATAAATAAAAATGTTTATTTACGTATTTATTATTACTGTCATAGCAATCGATAAGAACGGATGCCAAATGTAACTATAGCATATACAAGGCGATTAAGGGAGTTCGTAAGGGGCTACAAGGGTTTAATAGACTGAAAAAGATTTAAAGGGCTACCACACACATTGGCACTGATCTAACGGGTACGGAAGGTTTTTAGTTTTCCCCATCGCTGGGTTGAGGTGAACAAGAAGCGGATTTTATGGGACTCTGAGAACGACTGTTAGCTGGACTGGATAGTTTGGATGTGGCAGTTGAACGAACTGACAAGTCTTCCGGTTCACTGTCAAAATAACTGTCATTTGATATGTCGCTATTAATGAAAGATGAAACACCGGTTGTTGAATCCAAGTTGCTTGCAGATTTGGTTAGTTCCTTGTAAAGAATATTGTCTTCTTTTTTAGTAGTGTTGGCAACATTGAGAGCACCATTGGGATGAAGAGCAGCGGCAGCTGCTGCTAATGCCAAAAAATTAAGACTCGCATTGAAAACCTTGCACCATTCTAGCAAAGCTGTATTGCTATTTTCGGAGTCGGATATATTGTTGACATTTGGTATTTGTAGGAGCCCTAGAGGAAACGGCGGCAGGAAGTTAACAACATCTGGTAAAGCTTCAATAGATAAAGACCCACTTTTGTCTTTTAGACTATTATTGTTCCTATCGTTAATGCTTTGGTTATTATAGTTATTGCTTTTGATATTGCTGTCAACATTACTACTGCTGCTGTTGTTGTTAATATTAGTGTTAATAGCAGCATTGACGACATTATTATTATCAAGTATCGATGGATTGATGGAGGCCTTTTCCGCCGGGTCTTTAGCCCAGTTTTTTACTGACAACGAGGTTGTATTACTTGTAGAATTATTTTTGTTATTACTATTACTGTTATTATAGACGTAATTGTTGTTCACTACATTATTACTGTTGCCTTTGATTCCATTGCCATTAGATTCATCCATAAGACGCAAGGGGATTTTGGCCTTAATAAGGTCTGCCGGGCTATTATTGGAACTGCTAAGGTTTTGTATAGGTGATAGGTTCGGACTTAATAGGGACAATAAATTCAGATTCTGCATCATAGATAACTGTGTGCTGTAATCTCCCCCAAGTGACATTGGTCCCGCTATAATATTTGGTATTTGATTTGCAATACTATCAACTGGTGGCTTAACCGAACTATCAGTAGGAATAATGTGTTTCTTCATAATTTCATTTAAAGCTATTTTTTCCAAAATGGTATTATTTCCGTTTGAGGGAAAACTAAGTCCATTAAGGGGCAAACGATTATAACCAAATTCGTCAAAATTAGATGTACCCGGATATTTTGGCGTCTGGATATGATTATCGAATCGTGGACGTTTTTCAGGAGGATTTTCAATGCCAGGGATGGACGAGAGGTGATCCGCCGTTCCCAACTGGCGACACATAAAACGCAATTTTTGTTCATTTTTACACCAACCTCTCAACGTGGATTCGGGCACTCCAATATCACGAGACACGGAAGCTTTAGTTTCTCCATTGTGTATGCGCTGTATAGCTCTTACCTTGTCGGATGGCGTTAAATTTCGAAGGGGTCGCTTACCACGGGTACTCATACGGATATTCATATGCTGATATGCAGATATATCCATTGTTATAAATTGCCGTTTTAAAATCAAAATCAATCTGTAATTAGATTCACAAATTAATTCTTCCCGCGTGAATTAAATCTACAGGCATGGAATTTATATAATTCTGTTATAATACACACCTCTATAAACGTTGACCACAAAAAATGTTCTTATTTTTAGATATAAAATGCAATATGTAGGTATCTTAAGTTATTTTCATATTCCTTTTCTCAATTCTTTTTTTATTTTTTTTTTGTTTTTTTTTTTCAAATACAATGAAATTGACGTTCACGAAGTTTTATTTTTTTATATACCATGTAGTCACGATATCGCGTTTAAGTAAGCTTTGACGATAGCAAAGTTTCCGTATACAGTTGCCGCGAATATATTTGTCGTTTGATATTAACGCGAGACTATTTACCAAGTGAGCTATAGTGTGCCTTCCTTGATAAACAAAAGGATATGAATTTGATAACCGGACAATGCTGCATTCATGCCGTCTGTTGTAGAACTACAGTCAGAATAATTACGGGAAGAGCACATACTTGTGTATTTGTAAACATATTGTATGTATGTGAACTAGTATGGGTTCACGTCGTCATAAATCCTTATACGAGTTGTTTGATTTGTATGAGACCATACACATTCATGCATAGTACATACCTGCATCCATAATGTTTGCAACAAACATCAATGGGACAACAACTTGTTACTTACTAGCATCGTTAAAAAATGCCGCTATATTGGCGCGGGACATTTGTACGCATACGCAAACCTTATATTGTTATGTGCCTTATCGCCTCATACGACATAAACACTTAAGGCCGACACAGCATGGGAGAAACAACAAGTTTTAAGCATACATGTCAGTAGCAACATATTCCATCCCAAGCCGATGGACATGTTTATACTAATCAAGTCTGAACTCTATGTTGTGTTTTCAATTTTCATTCTCCCCTTAAATTGCATGTAAGCAAATTTGTCTTCTCTTTCTTATTACATTTTTACTCTTTTTTTACTCTCTCCCGCTGTATTTATATGTGTATGACAGGAATATAATTTAAGATTTCTCTTCATCTAAGTGTTCGCCATCTAAGAAAAAAATCTTCAAACTCAGCACGCGCTCCATTGTAACATTAAAACACATACAATTTCATCTGCATATACAAAGGCTTCCAGGTAGATTATGCTCACATGGATTGCTTACAAATGAGTTATGTGCTGCTAACAAATTTGAATTATGCTTAGAGAAGAAATGACGCTGATGTTTTTTAAATAATTTTTTATTTTTCTTTCCTTTGCTTCTGTTAAAATCTAACGCAAATACTGTAGAATTTTGTAATTCCCCGTCTAGAAAATTTTTTGAACATAAAAAGAAAGTGAATTTAAAATGTTGCAATAAATGGAAATGGATTATCCGGATATGCAAAACTATTCGAATGGTGGTGCGTTGACTGCAAGTGTGTATTGAGGATTAGAAAATTGTAGTCGTATTAGCCGCTCCGTAATCCCCAGGCAGGTGCGCTGTATAAACGTACATTTATTAATTATAATACAACAGATTAATGTTTATTGTTTTGCTTGTAAATATACATATACATATAGTTTATATGTAAATAAATATGTATTGATTTTTTGTTTTTTTTTATGTAAATAATGTAATAAATTTAATAATTTGTAAATTTTTACCTTGGAAACTATACCAGTCAACATACAGGCGCTATAAAGAGAAACTAAAACAATTCAAATGGAACGCAATATCTAGAAAATAATCTCCCATTGTGTACGCGAAATTCTATTGTCCTAAAAACTAATGTCAACTGACTCACTGTCAGACCATTACACTTACATACAGCTGTGTTCAAAATAATAGGAATATTTTTAAAGTTCAAAATTTTTACAACACAAGAGATATTTTAACGATGAACGGAATGTAAGAGATAAAACACAAAGGAGAATCCCATAATAACTTAAATATTTACGATGAAATAGATTTATTTTTGTGTTTGCCCTTGATTTCAGTTCATTTTTTTTTTTAATAAAAATATAACAGCATATAATTAAAGAAAAAAAGTGAAAAGTAAGTATTAAAAAATGAAGCTAAAACTTTTACTACAGTGATACACATAAATTTTTTAAATAGTGGTACGAGGAAAACACTGTTCTGAAGAAAAGTGAGAACTTATACAAAATTTTCGGAAACAAAGCAAAACTTATAAAGAAATTAAGGAAACCTTAAGTTGCTTCGATCAGATGATCGCAAATGCATTAAAATATAAAAAAAATCCCAAAACGCATGGGCGCAACCCCAAACACCAACTATCGATGACCGCCGAATTGTGAGATACAGCAGAATAAATTTTTCGGCGTCTTCAAAAAAAAATTCAAAACGATCTGAATCTTGTCGTAAGTGGTTCTACTATTCCTAGACGACTGATGTAAAACAATTAATCGCAAGAAGTCCCCGCAAGGTGGATCTATAAACCTATGTATATATATACTGAACTTGATGGAAACCTATAACAAATCTTATTTGCATATCTATAAGCACACCGTTTTATTGCAAATGAATATTATTTTCTTTTATTTTCTATTATTTTATAGAAACTGTACTTCGCTTAAAAGAAAATCCTGTTTACTGCAAAACCGTTGAATAAAAAAGATTTTCTTTATAAAAGTAATTTTAATATTTTATTTTTTGAAAAAGTTCATAACACCACTAGTAATATTACATTATCCATTGATCTTAAGGTTCAAAGTACAATGATTGGCTAGACAAACAAATGTTTCGAATAGTGTACTGGTATACGCAACATGCGTAGATGAAGTTAAATTTTTTTTATCAAAAAAACTAAAAAACACAAAAGCCCCGCCTTGACGAATAAGTGCAATATTATTAAAAAAAAAATTATCTAACATCTCTTTTAGCCTTATTACAAAAATTTTTAATTGGTGCTTGAGAAACGGTTATTTTCGAAAACTCTTCAAAACTGCTAAAGTCATACCTATAGCTAAGCCTGGAAAAGATCCTAAATCGCCTAATAGTTATCGACCTATCAGTATGTTAAACATGCTAGATAAAGTATTTGAAAAAATAATATTGGATAGACTACAGAAATTTATAGAAGACAATAACATCATACAGAATGAACAATTTGGCTTCAGAAAAGAGCATTCGACTATTCACCAGGTTAAGAGAATTGTAAATATAGTTCAACATTTCAAAGAAAGTAGAAAAAGTACAGAAGTGGTATTTTTAGATTTTTACATACTTGGCCGATTTGGCTACCCAATTTATCTACAGAAGATTTTAAAAAGTTTTTTAAATGAAGGAAAGTTTGTGGTAAATATAGATGGTGTGTATTCTACTGAACGAAAAATTTTAGCTGGTGTCCCACAGGGTTCAGTGCTATCTCCAACCTTATATGCAATCTATATATCTGATTTAAAATTATTAAAAGATCATACTTCGGCGTTATATGCTGATGACACTGAGCTCATATCAACTGGTAAAGTCTCCAATGCACACCAAAAAGTTCTTTTTAAAATGGAAAATAAAAATTAACGATTTAAAAACTCAGGCAATATTATTTCCTTTTAAGAAATCACCAAAGCGCATACCTAGTAGGCGACTTGCCATACAAGGAACAGATGTACCTTTTCTAGATTCAGTAAAATATTTGGGAATTACACTTGATACAAAATTAACTTTTAAGCAGCACATATTACAAACCTGTGCAAAAGGAATCAAGTGTGGCAGAGTTTTATATCCACTAATGATCGACGACAGATCGACGTTAAACATTAAAAACAAAACATTACTATACAGAATGTGTATTAGACCAATATTGACCTATGGATGTCAAGTATGGTCAACTAAATGGGCTTAAACCTATTTACAGAAGCTGCAAATAATTCAAAACAAAAACTTAAAGATTATATATAATTTACCTCGAAGATATTCCACAGCTCGTCTACATATAAATTATAAAGAAGACTTGATTGCCACGGTATTTGCTAAATTAACACAAAGATTCGAAGATCATAACAGATATTCAAACTATGCTGTAATAAGAAATCTGCATGTTTAGCTCTTTTCTATCTTCATATTTGAAGATAACAAAAGGGGTGAAGTTAGAATTTCTTATACACCTTTTTTATTTATTTTTAGAAATAAGGTTTTTTCTATCTTTTTGCCTTAAGTTGTAAATACATACATTATAAATGTTTATATCATAATTTTTAACTTAAATATTTTTACTTAATGCAATACCTTTAAGTAATATCTCATAAGTTGTCAATATATTAAGATTTTTTATATTTTAACTGTTTGTTATGATAGTAATAATAATAAAAAAAAATATTTTATTTTTATCGGCGACAAAAAGAGAACGATATTTGAATTTAGAATATATATATATATATACATACATCAATTTGTTTTATTTTGATAACTGACCATAAAGGTCAGTTCGTTTAATTCAAATTGTTTTATACTTTTCCAAAGTTTGCTTAAGTGAAAAGTCCGTTTAATTGTAAAAAAAGTGACGTTTTTCATTTTTATTTTTTTGCAATTAACCGAATTCGACTGTACATGGGCTTAATTACATTAATGTAAAAACCAAACCTATAATTTTGATCGAACATGAATAGGTTTAAGTCAATTGAAATAAAATCTGATCATTATACACATAAAAGTTATTACAGTATACCATATACATGCTCTTTCATAAAAAAATATGAAACAGAATGTAACTTAAAAACTTTTAGATTTTATTTTTCCCCGCAACCTATAAAATGAGACTTATTTTGTTTAAATTCAAAACTTAATTAATTACAATATCAATTTTTACTTAACAAACTAGAATAGCCTTTTCAGAAATACTATGCAATTCAGCGTAAAATAAAATTCGTAATAAATAAAAATAATAACTCTTGTGCAACGGGTTCAATGCACTAATGAGAAGCACGCTTATGCAAGTAAGCATAAAAAATTTTCGTAAGTATTTGGATAATAACTCAGCAAATGCTTTTATAGTTAACACTTCCTCCTTTAGTTGAGGGCGTCCTCGATCGCATTATTCAAAAGTAAGTAATCTTCGATAATCTTGTTATTTGTGGCGGAATGTGGCCACTTCGTTCAATTTGACATGGTAATGTGTTTTCTTTACAACAATAATCACAATTAAAATGGCGGAAATTGTGAAAAGCCCAATAGTTATAATAAATTTCCATTTATTTTTAAAAAATCCAAAAGATCAATAGATTTAGTAGTATTTAAATTGAGTTCGTTTACTGTTTCCAAGGTAAGTACTTCCTCTATAGCTGATCCAGGTAAACGAGGTTTTAAAATGGCCGGTAACAGTTACAATTCTGTCATCTGGAAATAATTGAACGCCTTGTTTGCTACTGTTATTGTAGTGTTTCGATATTGCAGAAGATAGGTTCGACTAATCTTACGTTGTTCATTAAATTGATTTAGCAAATGTAATTCAAGAGCAATATCTTTGAATGTAGGTGGGTTATCGTTGTCTGACTTCTCAATAATTTTGTTAAACAAGTGTCATTATGTATATTTACTAAATCAACAGTGTTACGAATGGTTAATTTTTTTATGTGATTTACACGTGTTTTTAATGCCAAAGGTTGAGTAACCACAAATTATTTCTTCTTTATAAAGCACTTTATTCACAAATTTTCCAGATTTTGCGGGTCTTTTAAGTAACTTAAAACAAAATTGAACATCGGTTGTTGGAATGCTTACAATATAAATTAATGTACTATTACTAGAAGCTATTCGAGCCTGGGAAAATTCAAATTCTTCTTCAAGATTTACTAATGGAATTGAGTCTTTTTCAAAAATTTTTTTACAATGTTTACTTCGTTATTAGATAGAATAAATGAACTCACTATTCCGACTTTTGCCCCATGAATGGCATACCGATTATTTAACATTTCTTCCTTTAATATATCAATTTTATACTTAAGAGTAGTTAATACAGTTTCATTAGGAATTATATTATTATATTATATCATTATATCTAATAAATTTTACAATCTGATTAGTAGTTTTAGCAAGATCGTTATATATTCCATAGCAATTTCATTATATAACACTTGTTTGGCTATTATTTTCTAAGCGCATTATTTATTTTCTATTTAAATAATCAAAATCTGCATGTTTGGATTTCCAGCGATCCATTTCCACGCTGAGCCTATGAAATCTAGGGATCACTTAATTCTAGGTTTCATTCTATTTAGATGATTTTAGAGCTCATCAGTTTCATGAATGGAGGGATATAAGGATGGGAATAGATATGTTGTAGTTTAAAGTCAGTTGTAACTTATTAAAGTTATCTGGCTCAATTACATGCACCAATTTAAAATTTCCAGTCTGCACTTAACACAACCAGTATTGATAGAAATGATGTGGGAGTTGGAAGAGTCAAGTATTTTTATATCCGCGTTCGTCGCAACAAGAATGGCCCTGGAATAGAGGGGAGTGTTAGTTTCTAATGTTATTCTTATGAACGATTCGACCCGATTCTGTTACAATGGTAGTTTTTTGATTTTCTTTGACGGTTTCTTCAGAATAGTTCTTACTTAGTTTAGTCCCTAACCGCTTGTTCTGTCCTGATTCATAATTCTTTTGGAGTGATTTTGATTTATTGTGAAATTCAATATCTTTTGCTTGTTTCTGCTTTTATCTTTCAACAATTTCTAGCCTATCTTCCTCAAGCTTTTTAGGATTGTTGGAATAACGTCTGCCAAAAAATTCGTCTACTGGTTTCCTAAGTATGGTTGAATACACGGAGTTATTGTACTCGAACAAAGATCTATAAAGAAGTTCTGAGAAGGAATTATGGGCATTTTCTACCTTAAGACACCTCATTATCTCTGTAAATGTTGAGTCCCTCAATCTGTCCATTAATAGAACTAGCATATGGAGGGATCTTGAAAATTTTGATATTATACTGATTCTCCAACATGAAAGTAATTACCATTGAATTTGGGGATCTCTCATTGTCGATTACCACGACTGTTCTGGTCATAACCGAAACCCAAAAGGACTTTCTCTCAGACGGTGCTCTGGTTGATGTTTCTACCGTCCTGGATTTTACATTCTAACTTGCGCATATTTGCGAAAAAGCTTATCTTTATTTTTTGTTTTTTTTGTTTTTTTTTTGTGTTTTTTTCTTTTTTTTTTGTCGTCGGACGACAGAATTTTTGCTTCTGTGGATAAATAATATCAACTTGAACAATTTACTCTAGATATTGGGGAGATGGTTGTTTCTTACAACGAAATTTTGTTAGGATGACTGTGAGTTCCCTCGTGTTCATTAATAATTGCATTCTCTTGATCTTCCCAATATACTAGGTCAGTTACTATAGTTCTGGTGTATGTGGTCTTGTAATGACTATATTTTTCTCTAAAGGTTTCCCGGAGTTTACCAAGTATTTCATCAGTAGATTTGATGCAGTTGGTGTCTGAAGGGTTAAGATATTTTTGGGATGAGAGCCAAATTTTCTGTCGATGGATTCTGATATTGTATGCCTATGATACGTCGGGAAAATGATCTCAAATTTGTAAGAGGGCGTGTCTAATGAGGTTAATATAATTTGATTCTTGAAAGCGTTTATTGGAGCATCGGTATATTGAATTAGGCCACGTGATGAACTTTCATCGCTATGCTGGGTCACCGTCATAGAATTCACTTGAGACATTTCTTGCGGAATCCTTGATAAAACATCTGCGACAACTTTCGTACTTCCAGGTTTGTAAAACAATTGATAGTTGTAGTCTTCTAAAAATGCTTTCCACCTTTTTAGTTTATAATTTTTTTTTATTGTTCAAAGTATAGGTCTATGGCATAAGGTCCGTGAAAATTTTCAACTTTGTTTACCCATAAAGGTAGTTTCTCAATGATTTGAGGGCCCACACTATTGCAAGTAACTCTTTTTCATTAGTCGCATAGTGTTCCTCGAATTTACTAAGGGTTCTGGATAGGAAAATAATAGGTCTATCCTATTGTGACAAAACAGCGCCAAGGGCATAATTATATGCGTCTGTGGTTAAATGGAATTCCTTATTGAAATCCGGGTAAGCCAACAAGACATCTTCAGACATTAATACATTTTTTAGTTTGTTAAAAGCGCTTATTGCTTCTTCTTTAAGATCTATTTTTATATTTGTGGAGGAATGCTTGGATACTCTTCCTCTTTCCCTTCTCAAGAGTACAGTCAAGGGTTTCGCCAATTTTGAGTAATCCCTGACGAACCATCTATAAAAATTTGAAAGACCTAAAAAAGCTCTAAGATCCTTGAGGGCTTTTGGAACAGGGAAGTCCCTTATTGCTTTTACTCTGTCTGGGTTGGTTTTAATTCCGCACTTGATATTATAAATCCTAAAAATTCGACTTCCGTTTTTAGGAAGTCACATTTGTCTAACTGAACTTTTAGGTTTCCGCTTTCTAAAGTTTTGAAAACAGTTTTTCACAAATTTTTTAAATGCGTATCTTCACCTTCTGCGAAGATGATTATATCGTCTATGTAAACGAAACATATTTTGCCAATATGTTCTCGCAAAACATTATCTAGCGCTATTTGAAAGATAGATGGCGCATTTGTCAGGCCAAATGATAGTCTAGTAAACTCATATTTTCCGTTTTTTACCGAGAACTCGGTTTTCTTCATATCACTTTCCCTTAGTAGAATTTGGTCAAATCCGCTCTTTAAGTCGATCATGAAAATCCATTTACTTTCTGAGCTGAGGTAAAATGTCATTAATATTTGGTATGGGGTATTAGTCTGGTATAGTAACATCATTTAGTTTTCGATAATCTATAACCAAACGATACTTCTTTTTTCCTGAGGCATCTGCTTTTTTCGGCACAATCCATACGGGTGAATTATACGCTGATCGAGAAGGTCTAATTATGCTGTGATCTAGTAAGTTTTTAATTTGCGCTTCATTTCTTCTTTAAGGTAAATTGGATAAGTATTTTGAGTATACTGCGTTTTTGTCCTTAGTATGTATCTCAGCAACAACAGTTTTAAATGTTAACTTCTTATTTGGGTCACAAAAAAGTTTTTCGAATTTATAAACTATTTGATTAAGTTAAAAATTTTGTTTCGGACTCATGTGGCTATTTCGGATATCAATTGTATTTACAGATTACGAATCTTGTTGCTTTATTCTAACCTTATATTTGTCTTGTTATTTATTAGCATATAATCTCAAACAGTGTAAATTATAAACTATCATGCCCTTTAGGGTACTCCGTGGAAAGGATTTCTAACAATGGTAGGAGGAAATAATTTGTGTTGTTTGTTAAAAAGAATTAATAAATGTGTGATGGGTTAATTTTTGTAGTCGCTCCGCTTGATTTTGCGAAGAATATCTTTTCGTACCGGCGATAGGATTTTTTTTACTAAACGATGCTGTACATAACTTTTTGGTAGATCCGGTAGCAATAAATCTCTCTT
>QOCX01004146.1:4078-15445 GCA_005959815.1 Sarcophaga bullata | reverse complement strand
GTATGTATTGTCGGCATACAGCTTAGCAATGAGAGATGCGAACCACATCAACGTGCATAAAGCCTATATTGTGTATATATTTCTTTGATCTTTCAAATCGAAAAATTATGGATTCTGTCGCGTCAAGAAAGAAGGGGAATGACATAAAAAGTATTCAATTGCGCCGAACAGCAGCGTCCTATATTCGGTGCTATTTGTCCCACTTATATGGTCCAATAGGGTCTGTGAAGTCAAATGCATTGTAACAGAGCCTACTCAGTTCCACCCGAAGAAGAACTCTACTTGCTACTCTCAATATCGCATTTATTCCCAATGTTGATGTTGTCACTTGATAGCCAAACAGTTTTCCTAAGAATCTGCAATGACAACGAATTTCATGATGCCTTTCATTAGAGAATTTCAATTGATGGTCCCTTCTTATTCACATACATAACACATAGTTGATCATTACAAACCTTAAGTCAGGATTACGACTTAGCTTCTAACACCACTTAAGTTGTGTGCGTTAATTTGGCGGGACCTATACTTTAAAGTCGACTTCGAACGATAGATTTTTGAGATACTTTTCGTGGCAATTTTATTAACTCCCGCAGTTTTTGCTGACAGGAAGTCGCCCAAGAAAATTTTAGGTTCAAGATGTCTGGGAGTTTGAATCGCATTGTTACTTCTAATAAGTCAACACACAACTACTAGACTACAGAATGTAAGCCTTCGAACTCACTTGATACAAATTAGTGCATTGTATGCAGTAATCGATTTACTCCAAACGTATTATTCTACTACACTTTCCATTTAAAAAAAACTTCAAGACTCTTTGCAAAACATAAATATGTACCATAATCATGTGTTCAGTAGTTTCTAATTTTAAACTCCTAATAGAATAATTGGCTCACATTTTTGTTCTTGACTTTAATATGGTATTTCTAGGAAGTTATTCAATTCAAATTGAATGATTCTTCTTTTTCGTATTAAAATTCTCTTCCATCAATGTCACTTAAAATAACTTGTTTTTTTTTTACATCATTTCCATTACCAACCATCAATTTTGTAAAACAATAAAATCAAACAAAAGAATCAATGCTGCCAGCATAATTTGATGAATTATTCATCAATTTACATGTTATGGTACAAAATCGAAGGATATTTTTTTCCTTCAAACTTTATCTTTACATTTCTTTTCGTGTGTATTACTTTATATAGAAAAGAAAAGAAAAAAGAAAAGAAGGAAAATATGTACGTAGAAGAGAAATAGAAATTATTCAAGTCAAATGGTTGCAGATTGAAAAGCATAACTCCGGGCACTGTTGCAATCAATAAATGTTATTAAATATGCTGGCAATTGTTTTAAACTAAAAGTTTAACTTTTTGACCATTTGTCTTCGATAGATTGGATTGGAATGTCATTGTCATAAATTAACAATTTATTTAACAAGTAATTTATTTAAAGACATACGAGTATAGGAAATAAAGTGTGATTATTTTGTTTATTCATTTGGGTTTAAGAAAATAATACGTATAAACAAAAAAAGTCAATGAAATATTTATTTGAGACGATAAATGAATGTCTGCCGTTTCTTTTTCTAGACTAAATTATGTCTGTAAAAGTTTCCTTGGCCTTGGGTAATTATAATAAAAGGACATTTGAGTCATGCATTGAATATTAGCAATAATCTGAGGTCAGTAATCAGTCATCTGACAGAACAGTTTAGACTTAAAGAACATTGTCCGAATTGTAGATTGTTTTTGACACGAATGAGTCTTTAAAGCACATGAGCTTGGAAAATGTGAAGCATTAATGCATTCCATAGGGAAACAACTGCATGCATATCAGGTTCCGGGCAGGTAGTCAACCTTGTTATCAATAAAGGCCATGTCCTGCCTAGCACCTGATATGCTGTTTCTTTCTAGGATAATTCTGCTATACAGGTTCTATTTTATTAATTTATTGTCACAGAATTTACATGGTGAACACAAGATAATCCCTATTCTTAATAGTATACTTCGGGTCTACAGTGTCCTGCCATAAAACCGTTTACGTACCTTAGAGTATTCCTAAATAATGTGATGAGTGATCTTCTCTTATTGGAATTTCACAACAAGTGTTTTTATTGCTTTAAATCTACTAGCCTTTGCTTTTCTTTAATTTTTTTCCGTTGACCGTACTATTTCAAATATCTGTTCCCACTTCACAGAAGAATTCTGGTACCATCAACGGCAAACCTCGCGCGTTGGCTCATTGCCGAGAATTCCTACATGAGCTGGGACCCTTATTTTCCCCACCTAGATGATTTAGTTTCTATAGAGTGCCACTACAATCTTCGATTTAACTTCGTAGGAGGCGAGTGCTGGAATGGCTGTCAGATACTATGGCTATGCCTAGTCTTTTGTAACTCCTATTCAAGTTGAATTGAATAAATTTTTCGACATCCGCTTTATAAGAAAGATGCTCGCGAGTTTCCCCATGAGCTAGTACTACTTCATTTCAGAATACGTTCATGACCTATCTGTATACCTTGAAAAAGTGTGAGATTATCTGATAAATTTTTGTTACAGAAGGTTACCATAGTCTAGTAGATAGTGTGATGGCTTAGTAGCCGGGAGCCCAAGAATTAAAGCTTAGCTTAGAAGACGAATTATGATAAAATATTCCTTCAATAACTTGATCTCACCGATCTTTTGGTAAACACTGTGAGAGTGAATAAAATTGCCATGCAAAGTTTCTCCCGCCATTCATGAATGTAATTAACACATAAAACATGGGTTTTGTGAGAAGTTAGGTTGTAATCTGCAAGCTCTTACCAAAATCATAATGTCTACTGGTTCTGTCTTGGAAGAAGTTAAGGACTATTGAAGTTCTAACTGGCGCAATACTAATAATTTCTTAGCTACGCCGTGGATGGTCTAATCATGGTGATTTATTTTTGATGAACGTTCTTTATGCAGCATGTTAACCTGTTTCACACCGAGTGAATTGCAGTTGACTTCCAAAAATCGGGGATTAAAATGTAACTTAGTGTAACTTAACGTTATTTGCATTGTCACACGTTGCGAAGCTTTTTTCTATACTGATAAAATTTAAATTTCAAAGAAAATCTTTACTTAGAATTTGATTAATTCTTTAATTATTTGTAAACTAGAAAGAAAATTAAAGCCTTAAATTAAAACATATTTTTTCAAAGCAATTTTCTTTAATCAGAACATTCTCTGTTTTTGATAGAAATTTTTTTCTACTGTAATGCGTGTTTTGATTCCTTATTGTATTGTGTAGACGCTATCTGCAATTGCAATTTTCGTATGTTAGCATTACAGTGTTCCTTTATTGCCTTTAGAATAAAAGTTTATTTAAACAACAAGACAAGTTGGCAGACAACTTCAACGAGGTACTGTCTGCAGAAAGAATGTATTGTGTTTACTGCAAAGAGAGCCAGAGAGCACTTCCTAAACTTTATTTTCCCCAGAGAGTTTATTTAGTTGTGGTTTTCCGCCAGGAAATACTAAACATTTTAAAGAAGAAAATCTTAAAGAATTCCTATTTAGAGTTGAAATCCTATTAATTTTGTAATGTTTAAGGCTTTAATTGTTAATCTGCTGAAATTTTTTATTTCCAAGACTTTTATTATTTTTGTGGATTTTTTAAAAATTCAAAATTTTTCCTTCTTAATTTAACATTTTGATGCCTACAGTTTTGTTGATTGTTGTAAATTCAATGAAAACCAAAAATCCAAAATCGAAATCCAAATTTAATGAAATGAAAATGAAATTGAAAGTGAGTGTATCTTCTAATGCCACTGACAGTTAATGTTGTTGTGTATCTATCGTCTGCGTATGTCAATAAACATGCTGATTGTTTGGTTGTAATAATCAAATAAAATATTCGAAAATAAAAAAAAAACATTCTCATAAATAAACGTTGATGGCAAATGAATAACATTTTACAATATTTTATTATTTATTTATGCGCGAATATATTTATTTTCATAGAGGGTGCATAAGTAATAAATTTTTATTGGCCTAAGGACATGTGTATTTAACATGTTAAGGATCAAATATCGGATTTTGTGTTTTCAAATAAAAGAATTTAAATTATTTAAAATTTATTTTTATATACACAGTATTAATAATACATCAATAAGTTTAATATTTTTAAATTATTTTAAATTAATTAGAAAGGAATGTCCGCTCTACGACATACAGCACTGATTTAAAAAATTTTTCATGTAAATACGTTTCCTTCGACATGTAGAGAAATATAGTGACGGCTATCTTTGTGTATGTCCTCTTAATATTATTAAGAATTTCGGACCCATAGGCCACTACTGAATGTCATTTATTCAAATTTTTCCTATCATATGAATGTTGCGTTTTGACCCTTTTAAAAACGTATTGAATATGAGCTCGTAGATTGAGAAATATAAATAAAATAAATTTGGTTTAATTATAATTAAATCCTTTATTATTCACATACTTTTGTGTGCCACTGTTCACAAAATGATTCTAACAACAAACAATTGCTTATTTGTTATTCCCATCTGTTTATGCCCTTTGCGATAAGCAATAACAATTACTACACAATTGTTCTGTAGATCTTGTAACGGAGATCTTCAAACCACGAATTGGTTCACTTCACACGCAACGCGTCTTCATTACAAGACTGACTGATCTTTAACTCCATTCTTTCATGCTTTGCTTTGCGACGTAAACAGTCTGATGAATGTTCTCGTAGGCGAAGGTTTTGGTCTTCGCCTTCACGAGAATTCTATGAATGTAAACATGTTGTTTACATGAATGTAAACATGTTGTTACATGAATGTAAACATGTTGTTTACATTCATGATGATTATTTGTTTGTTGTTAGTATAGGTTGTTTACGTTTGTCCCTGCAGTGTTGTTGTGCTGGTTGGTTTACTTTTTTATCCCATTTTCGTTATATTGATGTTGTTGTTTAATTTTTGTTTATTTGTTAATCAGGCATAACAAGTCGTTGTTTTTGTTTTTGTAGCTTTAGATTTTAACATTTTAATGTTAACGATGTTACATCCATTTCCATTTTCGTAACAATACGTTTCCCATTGACATGATAGAGAAATATAGATAACGGCTATCTTTGTCTATGTTCTCTTGAGTTGGTATTAAGAATTTCTGACCATAATGCCACTATTTGGAAGTCATTTATTCAAAATTTTTCATTGGCCTTAAGGTAAGCTAATAAATTGAATCTGTCATCTTATGTATGCCTAAACCATAAATATTTAAAAATAAATTCTAAAATCTTCTTCCAAGTTCAAAGTGGGCCAGCTGCTTAAAAAACCTTGTTTAAACTTTTTCCTTTATTTAACAAGAGATTTTAAAATGTCAACATATTGATTAAAAACTCTGCAAAAAACGATAAAAAAATTGTAGTTTCTGTTCACCTTGGCCATCATAATTTCCTCCAACATTATATGGCAATGACGTAAAAATGACCCACACCAGCCTGCCGTGTTGGTAATTTTTTTTTTTTTTATAAATCCCAAACTAGACGATTTAATCATTTGGTATCCAATCCACCGGAAATTGATTTTTTCATGCCAACTCGGCCCGCCATATAATTTCACTATACCCTTCAACTTTTTTCTCTTCGTTTCGTTTCCGTTTTCGGTTTTTAATAGAATTTTCTAAGTGAAAATCGTACAAAAGATGTCGACAAACTGCAAAGAAGTGGTCGAAAAGAAAAAGGTCAACAAAAGAAAGTGAAAGGATTTAAAAGTCTCAGATTGATAATGCACTGATTGCAGTTGGGGGTTTGAAGCAGAAAAAAAATGAGAAGAAAAGAAGAAAAATAAATAAGAGCCTAAGACGTGAGTATCATAAAGTTCAGTGTTGAAAAAACGAAAACCGACGCAAGAAAGAGAAGAAAAAATTTAAAAGAGAAAAAATAATACCTTTAAAATTATAAAATACTTTCGTAAAGAAAGATTAAAGGAATACCATTTTGACTTAAAATAAAGGCCCCATAAAGCAGAAATGTTCATTAGTTATCATGTTTTCCATTGTTTGTCTACCAAAAGTCTGTGTCTGTGTCTGTGTCTGTGACTTTGTCTCTATCTTTGGTGTATGCTTTCTAAATTAAGAAATTTTCTCTCTTACCACATATTCTCTAGAATTATTCTTTATTTTCTGTTCTTTTCTCTTTGGCAAATGATTTTCATGACATTTAAATAGTGCGTATGTGTTTGTGCTTAATGTCATGCGTATGCCATTATGACGTTTAGTACTGAACAAAAGCATGTCTTCATTGTTTTCCATTCCAGTGGTGACAAGGTACCTGTCAGATAAGAAGACAACTGTTGATGTAAAAAATAAGCAACAAAAAAATTCTATCTCGTATAATTTAAATAAATTTGTGACAGGTATTGTAGAGGGTTTAAACAGCTTAACGGTCTCTATTCACTCACAGTGTTGCCAAGATAACAAAATAAATTTGCTTCTTTATGATTCCATTAAGTTCGAGTGGATGTTTATTAGCGATACTAGTAAACATTAGTTGCGTTTCGAATGCGTTATATGGAAGATGGGTGAGGGCGTCTTTCCCATCACTTTGGCGGCTTGCGATGAGCCAAATGTCATTCGCATAATTTAAGTAATTTAACCGTTCTGATGAGTGCCATATGCAATCGTAGGGGTATCGAATTTGCCTGTTGCTTTGTGTTAGTTTAGTTAAAAGAGAGTGTTGAAGTTAAAATATGATTGTGCTGGATGCCATAGTCGATGGAGAAGGGAAGGGAAGGTTTTAATTGAAATATTCTTCAATATCGCGATCACATTTAATATAATTTTTAAAATTCTGCAAAGCATTCCTTGAAATGATATCACGGACGTTCCAAGTCGCCGAATGTCGCTAGTAGTGCAGCGTTGGGGCTCGGTTGGTATATGAGCAATTTGAGCTGAATCCCACTTCTANNNNCCTTCATCAAGCTTTCTCAATATTATGAAAAATTATATTGGAATCTGGTTCTGTCAGGTTGTATCTTAGATTCTTTCAAGAGAGAGGTAGTACAGAAATCTATCTGCACGTAGGTTGTAATCTAAAGAAATCGCGCCACCGCTGTAGTTCATTCTCTATATAACTCCACTTAGTTAAAAAATGGTTTAAACTGCCTAAATTGAGATATTAAATTAAAAAAAGAGTGCCGATATTACCAGGACTTTCAATCAGGATATAAAATTAGATTCGAAACAGACGTGTTCTATAAGTCCTCAATAATCCCCATACTTCACATGGAAATCCTTATCATTTCATTAGCGACCGAATAATTTAACAAACGTCACATCGTTCAAAAGTCACCGTAGTCTAGTAGGTAGTGTGTTTGGCTTATTAGATATGACGCCACGGTTCAAACCCTACGTCAGACAACTCCAACAAAACGAAACATGAAAAAACATTTCTTCAGCGACTTCCTCTCAGCAGATTTCTGGTAAGAACTTTGAGAGTAAATGAAAAATGACCCATGAAAAGCTTCTCAAAAATCTATCGTTCGGAACTGACTTTAAATTGTAGATCCCGCTACCTACGCACAAAATTAACACACTCAACATCGGTCCTAATCCTGACTGATGGGTTATAATGACCAATTATGTTATGTACCTTATATCTGCTATAATTCCGTTCCTTATTGTATTTGTTTATCTAGTTTCTTTTTTGTCAAGTACTTATTATAACATAATAAAATATTTCTATTCTTCCTTTACACGGTGTGCATGTATGTGTCTGTGTTTGATACATTTTTGCATATGTTTTTCACTTTTTCATGATTATTTTTCCAACGTACGTATGTGCGTTTGTGTTGTAAAAGTAAGACATAGTACCGTTATAAGTAAACATGCAGACATTTAACCGTTTATGCAGCCACATGAACAGTCGTAGACATTAACAGACATTAATGTGTGTACGTGAGTAAATCCTTGTTAAAGTGACATTTCACACATTGTGCGTGTGAAAGTGATTTTTATGTTGTCAGAATTACAAACGAAAAAAAAGAGGTTGTTTAAGCAAATAACGAAAATACAAAAATAAAGGATAACAACGAAATAGAAACACCCTTCATTTAAAGGAAGAATTGCATGGCATTTTTATCATTCAAAGTGGGCTTATGACAAGCCGCCCATGATGGGGTCTAAAATCTAAAGCCGATTCCGATTCACAGACATGTGAGAAAATTTTTATGGCAATTTTATTTAACTGACAGAGTTTTGCCAGAAGAAGCTAAAAGGAAGTCGCCAAAAGCATTTTTTTCTTTAAATTTTGTTTTATTTGAGATATCTAAGCTGTGGTTGAAAACACTGGCTATTCTCTAATAAGCCAACACACTACCTATCTATGTTTATTACATATGTTCTATGTGTTAGTACATTCCTAAAGTCACAGGACACAAACGTTTGAAAATTTATATCACATGTAGGGCATACCGTCAACTGTAAGAAAGTCTTTATGTTGTGCTTAAATGTGCGTGATTGTCAGATTTTAGTTCCTTGCTGTGAGCATAAGAGTGTATGTGTATGTGTTTGTTTTGTTTTTTTCCCGTTTTAATAAACCTTGTTAGCAGTTAATGGCTCTTAACCGCTTAATGATTTTCTTGACGTAAAATGTAGAGTCAGCTGAAGTGCTTATGATTGGTAAGCACTGTGACATTTCAATAAAGCCCGTTAAGTTGTTGTTGTTCTCCGTTTTGGTTGTTGTTTGTTTTTGTTGGTAACTCAGTCTAATAAACACATTTCGTCTGTGTAATCAGTAATGCATGGCGGAATTTCCTTATAAAAAGGTGCGAGTCATTTAATAATAATTTCCTCTTGTAATTACATACATACATACATATGTATGTATATGAGTCATTTGCTAAAGTCAAATGTCAACTAATGAAAACATATGATTTCTTCGAGTAACCTTTTTAAAATATTTTTGAAACTTAATGTCAAAACAACCAAAGGACAAAAAGGTAAGCCATTGGCCTTATTTTCTGTAAATTGTAAGCAGCTTATCTAACGACAGTTCACGATATTGCAGTGATTCTTTATATTTTTTTAGGTACACATAGTATGACAGGGTGTGTCAATATCTTTTATAGATTTTGAGCTTTATTGTGAAATATTCAATATGATTTGTTCTTGAGAATGATATCTGACCATACCAGTTCCTTCTAAGTTCAGAGATACTGTTATCCATCTTGTTTTTGTATTAAATACAGTAAGTCAAAGGAACTGTACACTAAGACTAAAATTCTAACAATCACCAAAATCAAGAGAGAGTACCCGAAAAAATTTGACAATATTCCGTAAATGTTTTTGAATTTGTTTCTGTTTAAAATTTTAACGTACTTTTTCTTTTGACACTCACTGTATAATTTAAATATAACTTATAAGATGCAAAAGGAATACTGGTTTCTTAATGCAGTACAAAAATATTCAGCTTATCTCTTGTCATCATTAATTTTCTTTGCATACATTCGATTAGTGCAGGGATACTCAGCGTAAAATACCAAAGGAGGTAAAATAACCTACAAAAGACAACCCAAAAGTAGTACGACTACTGTACAGTCCCGTCTTTGTATTTCTGTTTCTTTTATAGGTTCTATTGGCTATTTCAATACGGACCTCGAAATTTGATAGTTGGCAAAAGCCATCTTGTTGTAGCCACACTGTTTGTTATGAATTTTGAATTGACGGCATGTACAGTATTTCTTAAACGATCACTGTCAACGGCTTGTTTCGATGATGACCAACTTTGACTAATGAATCTTTTGGCCTGATTTGAATAATATGGATGCCAACGGCATGTGATTTCAACAGGTCTTCGCAACATGTCACACAATTCATTTCACATTTGATATTCTTCACTAACGATTTGATCGTGTGAGACTTTTCCTGTAATGTTTTCTTAAGTAGCAGGCGTTGCGAAAAGAGCCACAGACTTATACCGCTCCTCAGAACCAACATAATCCATGGCGTCGATCTAATCCAGCCTGATTTATGCCCCAGAATCATGGAAAATGAGAATTTTCAAATGAACTCCACACAGAAAAGTCGTGGGTTTATCTCTCTGCAATCTACCACTAAGTGCCTGAAAATAATGAATGGTAAAGGATACAGTCGCCGTATTCTAGTGGGTAGTGTGTTGGCTTATTAGACGAAAGGCCAGGGTTCGAATACCCCGTCAGACGTCAAAAACGAAATATGAAAAAAATATCTCTTCGACGGCTTCCTCTCAGCAGTTTTCTGGCAACAACCTGAGACTAAAACAAATAATTGCCTTGAAAATGTTTCTCAAAAATCTTTCGTTCGGAGTCGACTTTAAACTGTAGGTCCCGCCACTCATGTATAACATTAACACACACAACAGACGGCTTAATCTCAGCAGTCTTCTGGCAAAAACTCAGACTAAATTGTACCGACCCCGGCACTTACGTATTAACACACAGAACATGGTTGGTGTGGAGTAGCTTGTCTCTGCACCTGGCTAGAGGGATGTAATGTCCAATAATAGTATATGTGCGTGTATGTATGTATATTTGCGACAACCTTATTTCAAATAGCCCTAAAATTTTAAATCCGAGCTTTTGCCTTCTAAATTGCTAAGCATGTCGTTCAATTATCTCCTCTAAGACTGGAGAATAAATGAACGACAAAATGTGTGGCTGAACACTAATGAGGCGTATAGAAAATTTTAGAAGAAGAATTTTTAGCAAAACAATTCTCTGTTCTTCAAAAAACAAACACAATTTCGTGTTGTGGCTGAGGTCTTATTTAGTCTACATTATTGCCACCAAATGCCCCTCGTACTGTTTAAAAAAACTGATCACAGATGAAAACCGCGTGTTTATTATGATTTCTTAACTCGAGTTCAATTGACAATATATAGCCACAAAAACTATTCTCTATTTTGTCTCAAATCCACCAGCTGGTAACTTTTATTACTTGCGGAATTAGTTTAACCTTGAACTTGGACAGAGCAAAACACCAGTATTACCCATTAAACCTCAATAACTCTAAAACCATTGCAATACTTCTATGACAATCCATATGACATTAAGCCTTTGAATCTCCAAATGTCTGTATATCAGTCACAAGTGTACAATGCCTTAAAATAAATGCAAGCAAGCTGTCTTACATCAATTTGATATCCTTTAAACGTTAACATTACAAAATTATTTCCCAATGCAGTCCATTATTTATGCAAGTAATTTCCAAAAATTTTTCTCATTCATTTCATTTGTTTGTTTGTTGTTGTTGTTGTTTTGTTGGCATTGCTATTGATTTTCATTAGACAAATTCAACAATTTTAACGATTTTAACAATTTTAACAATGGCAATAATTTACCATAATAAAATAAAACT
>QOCX01004143.1:0-15448 GCA_005959815.1 Sarcophaga bullata | reverse complement strand
CCTCAAATTGTTCGCACAGAATATCAAATATGGCATGAGCTGTGTAGTGTGAAGTGTCGTGCTGTTGAAATTAATGTTTAGATTAAATTCAGGCCAAAAGAAATTGGTAATCATTGAGCTATGGTGCTCGCTGTTAAATGCGATGGCCTATCTAACGTTGTGCTTAAAGAAATATAACCGATCACAACAAATAGGGACGTTAATAGCATGTATTGGACGCTCCTGGATCTTATGTGATGGCCCAAATATTATTATTTGTTCATGTTCTCAATGCATCTAGAATAGGGTCTCATTTCGCTTGAAGATGATTTTTCCATGAAATGGGAAGGGACAGTCGCCAGCTGCTTCGAGGCTGCCCCCCACCGTTGTTTCATGGGCATCTTTTGGGATTTGTCAAAGCACATTTGAAAAATCACATACCTTATTTGATGGATATAGCTTCAACAACATGGGCCGTTATTCAAACTGTTCAAAGTTCGGAAAACTCTGTTGGAAAACTCTATATTTTCAGAGCAAAGAGACTTCTTAGAGTCTCGAAGCACCCTAACTTCTAGTGTGTAGTCGCGTTTTGGTATATTAGAAGCAAGTAGTTTAGCCCCTGCCCCAACTCATCTCAAACAAAACGAAATCATGAAGCATATTTCTTGCACTTTTTCTAAGAGTTTGTTTAAACAAAAACCCGGAGAGTAAAATAAAAATTTTCCGTGAAAAAGTTTTCAAAAAAAATGTCTTTCGAACGAAATTAAACTTAAACTGTAGTCTCGGCCTCATTACATGCATACTGTAATTGGGCATTACAAAACTTTGGGCAGGATTACGATCTGCTTTCTCATACCATTTATGTTGTGTGTGTTAATTGTATACATTGGACTGGTGAGACCTACTGTTTAAAGCCGGACTACGAACGACAAGTTTTTATTGAGAAACTGTTCGTGGGAAATTTTGTGTGTCTTTCAAACTGTTTAGCCAGAAATCTGCTGGAGGTCTCGTTACGCATGGATGAAATTAAAACTAACACACCGCAACATGAGTGCGTATGAGAAACTGGTTGTAATCCTGACTAAAGCGTTGTGATTATGATTCAACAAGTAACGTACTCTTCGCAAAGCTGTACTCATCTAAGAGATAGTCTTGTATGTACATGATAAATACTTCTTATATGTTTACATGAGTGGGCTACTTTTGATCATGGTGGCCGCACAAACAAGTTGATGCGTGATTGTAGGTTTCTGGCGATAAGGTTTAAGAAAGCTGAATCAATATGAGAGTTCCAAACCACTGTCTTAAACAAAAATACATCCCCAAATAAATCGCGTATAAGAGAAAAACAAATGATTTTCCTTTAAGCTATGGATGGACCATAAAATTTAAGACTCTCGTTTAAAGCCAAAATGAAGCAAAACATTAAAAAAATTTCTTTTTTTTTTTTTTTACAGCAAAAAAGGCAGAAGATATTGGTGGATGTATTAATCGTTAAAATTTTGGGAGCTGAATGCTAACAAAAGGGTAAAGACTGATTAAAAAAAAAAATTAAATTTTAAACAAAAAATTTTGGAAAAAGACAAGAAAAATAAGAAAAAAAAATTGGATTTAATGCATTGCATGGCAGGCTTAAATGAACCATAAACTTTCTAAGCGTCTTACGGCTATGGTTCGTAAAGGCTTTATGAGCTTAGATATCAGGCAATACTAAAGTGATTAATATCGGGAGGCACATGGTAGATCCCTTATGAAATTTATTACTTCAAAAAAAAATTATTATTGAAACAACCACTTCCACAGTGCCACAGTAGATTTGCGTTCGTTGTTAAACGCATGAAATGAAAAATCAGTAAAATCCATGATGATAAATCCATGATTTCTTGTAACCCTTTCTTTTAGTTTTTCTTTTTTTCTTTTTGGTAAATACGGTTCCATTAGACCATCAACTAAATTGGAGACTTTGTTCCTGTCTTTCTTGTTTTTCTCTTTGGGGGAGGAGGACCATAACAATTTTTGCTTTTACTATAGAAATTATCTGTTAACATCGTTTCTTTTTCCCCGTTTCTCTGTTTCTTTTTCGTTGTTCATTTCTTTTTATGTCGTTTTCTTTGTAATTTGACCCCTTATGTTAACGAAAAATCCTAGATAATTTTTCCAAAAGAAATAGAAAAAACCACTTCCTGGCTCATTGCAAAATAATCCTTCTAAGCACAGGAGGAAGGGGGAGGGTGGGTATAAGAGAAGGAAAAAAAAGGATGTTGACTCACTACTCCCGATCATTGTTGCTATTTTTATGCAAAAGAATCTTTTTGCCTTTTTTTTCTCGGCTGTTGTTGTTCAATAACTTATGAATTTGTCTTAGTCAGTCAGTGGATTTCTTTTCGATTTTCCTTACAATTTGAGGCTCTCATTGCTGAGTTTACACTTCGTTGATTTTATTAGTTCTCCGGCGCACAATTCAAATTCACCATAAAAGAATAAAAGAGAGACAAACAACAACAACATCAAAAAAAGGCAATCATTTGCCATCAAACGGATTTGACATCATCTTTAATGTTTGAAAGAAAAAAAAATTCTTTTTTCAGCTTCGATGCTCATCATAAAAGGATCATGTCCGTTACAGCCCATACACTCATGCTTACTTGGGACACCTTGTGGTTCTCATACGAATTTTTCGTATGCTTTTTCTTTTGTTTGTAAGACCATGCGGTATATTTTTTATTCTTCTTTTTTGTAGGGCATTTTTTCATGTTAAATTTTGTTTGGAATTCGCAGTTAAATTTGTTTGAATTGCAAAAAAAAATTTCAAATAACTTTTGCTTTGTATCGTTTATTGTTTGATTATTAGTTTAAATTGTTAATTTAATGGCCTGATTATTGTTATTTGTTTCGAAATAAAATATTTAAAGTTATTGCTGACATTGATTTAAGTTGTTATCATATAAACATAAAGGATTTCCTTACGAAAATAATCGCTTAAGGGATCAATAAGTAGGCCAAGCCCAAGGCAACAAAATTATTTTTTTTTAAAAAATTCGACAAATTTTTTTGGGTTAGATTAGTACGATGGGTAAGTGAATGATTGTAAATCTAGGATTAATGATATCTTGGTATTGGTCGCAATATAATGCACTCTATATAGTCAGGCGTCAAAGAAACCAAACTCAACTTTTACCACCTAAAGAGAGTGCCTGAAAAAATTTGCAAATATTTCGTAACTTTTTTGTAATTTTTTTTGTGTCTTTTTTTTGTTTCAATTTAAAAAAGCGGCAAAATAATAACGGTAATTTAAAAATGTATATTTTTTTAATGTACATTTTCTTTTGCCGCCTACTGTATAATATGTCTGTAGACATCAGATTGTCCAGTAGTTTATCCAAAACTATCAGTTTAATTTTCTTGTAAGCCCGGTAATCTCCTTGACCTTCACTGAGTCCATCAGTGAGGAGATATTGCCTTCAATGACAGCTTTATCATGAACCTAGGAAGGGCCCAAAATATATTATCATACCAGCTATTTTAAGCCAACGTCTTAAAAATAGATAACGTTATAATATATATAAATTATGTTAGAGATCAAGGTTGCGCTTTTCATTCTGATGGCAAACATATCTTCACTCCCAGATAAAATATTGCCAAGGCTGTAATTACTTTTTCAAAAAGCTTCTTGCCTTCTGGAGATCATAACTTCATGGTCTCATGGGGAAGAGAAAAAGTAGAAACTCGTCGCAAGGAAAGAGAAAATGGATACTCGCTAAGTGTTAAGAAACAGAAATTTTTAAGAGCCGAAATGCAAAGGCGAAGTACAGCAGACGGTGATAATGGGGGGGTTGGCGTGAAGTACTTCCTCATGCAAGAATGAATAAGTAGAACAGCAGTGCATGCGTAGGATATGGCAAGATAGAATACCCACTTATTAGACGTTAGACACATGATTCAAACCACCGGGTTTAACATCTCCAATCAAAACGAAGTACTGAAAAAAAATATCTTCGGCGGACTTTTTCTCAACAGATTTCTGCAAGAAAACCTCGTTAGTAAATAAAATCTATGAAAAATCTCTCAAAAATCTGTCGTTCAGAGATCAACTTTAAACTGTAGGTCCCTACAATCATGTAAAAAACTAACACAACAACATACATAAGTATGTGCGAAGCTAGATTGTAAGCCTGACTGAAGGTTGTAGAGACCAAATTACGTATATACAGTGAGAGTTAAAAAAATTGTACAATAAGGATACAATTCTAACAATCTAAGCAACCTAACTTTTGCCACGTAAGTAGAGTGACCGAAAAAGTTTGACAAGATTTCAAAAAAAATTGTTTTTGTTTTTGTTTAATTTTAAAAACTCATAATGAAATCAATTTAAAATAAAAATTACGGGCAATTTATTAATGCATATTTTTATTAATGTACAAGTTCTTTGACGCTACTGTAGATAGGTGCGTTTTGAATCGGGAAATAGAATCACAAATTAATTAAAATATGAAGTTTGTATATAGATTCTGTCAAAATAAAGGATAGTACACCACACCAGAGAGCTAGAAAGTACTGAGCTGAACTTTTGATCTTTGGATACCTTGTACCTAAGAAATTACTCAACCGGGAACTCCGGTAAATGAGTAGAAAATGAGTGAAAAGATTTTATATCCAATTTAGAGATAAAGACTAACAATTTGAATTCTACTGTGTGTAGAGCGATCAACTTCTATGATCAAGAGTTTTAATAGTTATCTCCCTTCATCCTGTTGCCTTCACAAACTGTCAGAGATACTGTAATCAGTGTCACTAAAAGAAAAGTAAAATGTGTTAATACCACAGATTCTAAGTGTGTGTGTATTACTGAGCCGTTCTCCTTAATACAAAATTTACATGTGCGTGCAATACTGATGCGATCATTATTCTGAACAATTGTTCTTTTGGTCTACAATGCCTGTTCAAGAGGCTGATTACTATTCCCAGCCTATTTCTTGATAGACTGATGACTGACACAAATCACTTCACACTGTAATTACCTAGTAAAAGTCTCGATTATCTCAAATGTATTGGGCTTGATGTGAATCTTAGTTGCTATCCCATAATTTCTGGCTCCATTAGCCAGAAATCTTGGTTTATTGACTTTCTTTTAAAGCTCTTGTTAGATTATTAAGCGAAATTAACATTTTGTAATTGAAATTGTAAATAAATTATCGATTATTTCTTATTAAATCTTCTATTAGAAATCACTTTAAATTTTCAACTTAAATTTCATCAGTTCTTTGCCATTTTATGCCATACAATACTAAGGGAAAATTGTAAAAATATCCCTTTTTGTTTTCATTTACAGCTGTTGAGGTTTTAATTTATCCCAAATTAATGAAAATAGCCAAAGAAAAACAAAAAAAAAAAACTGAAACTGAAACATGTTCGAAATTAGAAAATCCATAGCCCATCCTCGCCCCACATTACATACACCAGCCACTTCCGCACGATACTAGACAACACAACACACACACTATTTCGATTGAAAAAACCTTTTGCTGTGAGAGACAAAAAGAACGTGAACGATTTTTGGTCCCAAATGACGACGTTTTTGGTTAGCAGAAGTTACGGAAGTGGTTAGAGAGCCAATACACCCAAACACACACACACACACATACACAGGGTTATGTTTATGTTTGTACACTAACAAATTGAGCATGTATTGTAATGGTATTTACGATGAAGTGAACTTTAATAAAAACTACATAAAAAATCTGTTCTGTTCATTGTTTTTGAAAATAGAAAATGGAAAAAAAGGTTCTTAAATACACATTCAATCTTTCATTCAGACATTCATTCATTCAAACGTTCATACATTTATTAATTCATTCATTCATTCACGATATCATTCATTCACCGCATTCATTTGTCATTTATGTGTTCATTTAAAATACAAAGAAAAAAATAAGGAGTCTAAGCGTATAGGGCAGTGTATAGCATGGATATGTGTGTGGGGCTTAAAACACACAACAAATAGTGCCATAATAAATACTTAAACATTCCTTTTTTTGTTGTTGTTGCTTTTGTTAGTAATCAATGTGTTTTATTATTGGTTATAATGTAAGTGTATGTATGTCCTTAACTGGTACAAAATACACAATCAAGTGCGTGTTGTTTAAAGTACATATACAAACATAAATGCCAACGAAATAAAGATTCTCTAAAGGTCCTTCAACACAATCCTTCCTATGGCATATGGTTGTAATAGTATGTGTTCATCTGCTGGTTGAAACAAATGCTCATTTATTTGAAGTCATTGCCTATGTGCGTATGTATACGTGCCTTGTTGCTTTAAATTTCCCTTTGGCCTTAAAAATGGCTGCTATTTTCGTCTTCGTTTGCGAAAGTAAAAGCTTTTATCTCTAAAAAGGCAAGAGTACATCTCTCAAAAAAAAAAAAAAAAAAAAAAAAACTCTCTTGCCTCACTTGCTTCCATTCAATTGTTTGTTTAAAGTTCTAGATGCGCGTTTGTAGTTCCCATGAAAGAGTGTCCTGCCATAATCCAGAAACTTAAAAATTCACTTAAAATTACTCATCCTGCCTTTTCAGCTGGCTTTAGATACTCTTCTATCTCTCTTCTTTTTTTTAACTGGTTTATCCAAATTACTTACAAATAGTGTATTGAATCCATTGAAGTTTCTGATATCAAAGGACTTTCATCGTCCATTATCGCCAGCCACATGCTACCTATACACAGTCAATCTGTTTGTGTCTTTAATTTCTGGGTTTTTTTTATCTATTCTTTTTAGTTTTCTTTTACTTGTGTAGGCCACCATCATTTCTTTAATTTTTGCCCTCTCGTGATTTTAAGTCATTGAAAGACGAGGCTAAAAATATAAACAACTTAACCCTGGGCCCATAGTTTAAATGGCAGGATATGCTAAGAAATTCTCTGTTATTTTATTTTTTATTTCCACCAATATGCTGGCAGTCTCTTCTTTGAATAGTACACTCTTAAAGGCGAAAATTTGATCTTAGTTTGGCATTGGCATGTTTATGACATGGTTGAATGAATTGTATGATACTTTAATGAAGTAACCTAAACACCAAAAAGTTGCATTCTTTTGATGGAGTTTTTCCTTGTCAATCGCCTCAAACCATTGTCATTTGTTATGAGGGCTGGATGACAATACTGGATGACAATAATTTACTGTGTACAGACAATTTTTTAATGGAATTAAATAATTAAACTAGAAGAAGAAGAAACTACGATTGTGTGCATTTTGACCAAAAAATTGTTCTCAGCTTCGTTTGCATAATTCTGCACCTAATTTACAGGCCATTACAACCGTTTAGTGAGATTGTTGATGCTGCATCTGTCAAATTAGTTGTCATTTCTTCAGTTTGCTTTGCCAAAGCACCATAAACGCAGCCGGTTGAAAACGACGGATTCATGGAAGGGCTTTTGGAGCAGTTCGTCAACAGAAATAGATCATAGAAAAACCATCTTCAGCTAATTGAGTCATGAAAAATCTACAGATGAGACAGAAGTTCAGCGAGGAGGCTATTTAATCGCTAAAGTAGGTGATATAACAACACAAAATCTAGGGATTCAGTACAATATCCAAGTCACAAGAACGTTCAATGCATCCTAAAAAGTCACATATTTAGATGGATTTTGAAATTAACGCCTTCAGACGTCTATATTTCTTACGAAACCAATGTGGGTTACGTCATCACCTCTAAGTCGTGAGCACTATTTGGCGCTGATTACAAACTTATATTGGCTTGAATAGGAACATAGCTGGATACCAAATGTAAGATAAGCTAAAGCTCTATGTGCCACACAGGTCATGAACACTTGTGATATATTGGCACAAACAATTTGAGGCATGGTCTTCGAAATAATGGAACAGGTGGTGTGAAACATAACCACCAAAGATCTGTGTAAATTTAAAGCCACAGAACGTTTCTTGTGGAGATCTTTCTTTTTTTGAGTGTATGAATGAATGGATACGGACACCAACGATAGCGTTTCAAGTGCACGCACTACGTGCCCACACAACTCCCTGCGATACATTGGATATTTTGCACAAGCGTGTAGTGTGAGGAAAAATCTTCTATGCAATGGAGATGCTGAGAACTAAAAAACCATGTGATGATAACACATCATGTGATATAATTCGTTAGATTAATTGATTTTGATGGAGTTTTCTTAAGTGCAGGTGCATGAAATGTGATGATCAGGACACCAAATGATACAGATTTTTACCAAGTGGTACTGGCCACACAGCTCATGCCACATGGATATATCTGCATGAGCGACTTAGAAGGCATGATCTTAATCACAGTGAGCTGCTGAAACTGAATCATAGAGAGCTTTTGATTATAGGGCATCAGCATTTTTTTTTGTGAAGTTTTCTTAAGTTGCAGTTTCATGAATTGGATGATTTGGACATCAACGATATGTGGTTTCAAACCGAATGCCACACAACTCAGGCTACATTTGATATTTTGCACAAGCGATTTAAAGTCATTATTTTCTTACATGGGGGTGCTGTGAACTGACCACCGGGATCATGTGCTTTGAACCCATTAGAGTTTTTCTTGTGGGGTTTTCGTAAGTCGCGGGTGTATTTGAATAAGCAGGAAACCATGTCATCGATTAAATTCAGTCTGATTTATCAGGCCAGGTCCAGGGCAAACTGGCACATTTTGAAAAACTTCTAACTAGGAATTTTTGGCGGACATTTGAAGTGATGTTAATTTATATTCCCCTTTCTAATTCCTCCTTTTTCCATCCTCCCAGTCCATCCCTTCTTCTTAAGAACGATGTGTACAATGGTCAACATACCTCTGGGATAACTGGTACTTAGACACGTTCTCTAACCTATACCTAACCTAAACCATAGTCGCGCATAGTCGCCATAATCAAAAGAATTGCACTCATTAACCTACAAGCCTTAACCTCTTAAGTCATTCATCAACAACGAATTGCATTCTTAGAAGCATAGGCAAGTAAACGTTAAAGATTTGTTTTTCTGAGCAAGAGCATGTAAAGTTAAGAACCAAATATCTAGTGAAACTTAGGTTTACGAATAATCTTTAGCGCAGTAATAGTTTAGAAACTAAATCATCAATAAAGCACAACACTTTTTTCCAATTGTTCATTGAATTTGATTTTTTTTGAGTCTTGTATTCAATGCCCCTTTTGCACACAATTTGTTCGTTTCATAAGCAATTGGAAAGTGTTTGGCGGTGTTTATGTTGTAATTTGGCCAACGATAAATAATACACTCAACAGAATTACGCAAGTAATAGAGGATTGAGGATATAGAATATACTCCAAATTTAAATGCCAAGAACTAACAAACTAACAACTAATATTATTGTTTAAGAATAATAAAAGACGCCAATAGTTAGTAGGCAGTCTCTAGTCTAGTAGTCCGTTATGTGTGCTTATTGCACGTAAGGCCATGTTCAAACCCTTAGGGTCAGTAATCTCCAATAAAACGAAATATGAGTGAAGCGATTTCCTCCCAAATAATTACAGAAAAAAATCTGAGAGTAAATACAAATTTAACCATTGAAAACTTTCTTAAAAAACTCTGTCGGTTCGGAGTGACTTTAAACTGTAGGTTTCCACCATAATAACATTAAGGGTGTGACAAGCTAGATTGGTAATCCTGACTGAAGTTTGTAATAGACCAATTATTGTATGTAACGTATCTTCATTTTGTCGAGTACATCCTTCCAAGCCCGTGTTCAAATGTCATAGAAAATTTTGGCTATCAAGACGAATTACACATGATCTCCGAGAAAAACCCTACTTCCACTCCATATCTGATAAGGTTTTCCTTTCTAGACTAGTTAACTTCACAGAATCTGATAAATCGTTTGAGCTTTGAGTAAGGTTATTCTTTTTGTTGAAGCATGTTCGTACGAGAAATGTTTAACCTCTCAGTGCCGGACACACATAATTTGGTTTCCACAGAGAACGGCTCCCTCATACCACCCATTGCCTAGTGCCCTGCCTATCTGATTCAGCTTTCCATTTTAATCTCCAATAAATTTCACAGAATCTGATTGTTTTGCTATGTCGCATCCTCTGTTCTGTTTCTGTTCATGTTGATTTGTAAGAAGCTCTTGAGTTTCTCCATGGTCTTTAAATATTCCACTATGGAACCGAACAACCGCGCTTCTGTTACACTTGCTAGGGGTTAAATGGGACTGCTGAAGAGAAATTGTAATCAATTTGGTAGTTCATATCTCTTAAGCATGAAATGGAAGTAGTCAATACACTACGGAATTCTAGTTAATTGTTTAGGGCACCCAGTTTGAGGTTTTCTCACCCACAAAGAGAATTTCATTTTAAAATTCCTAATTTAATGGGGCTCTCAAAGATGCTCTTATCTTCAACTTCACATTACATAACATAATTCTTCAGTCGGGATTACGGATAGCTTCTACACCATCTATGTTGTGGTGTGGATATTTTTATATTAATGTTATACATGAGTGGCGGGACCTACACTTTTGAAAGTCGATACTCAAGCGATAGATTTTTTGAACAGACTTTTTATAGGCAATTTGTATTTACTTCTCAGGTTTTTGTCAGAAATCTGCTGAGAGGAAGGCGCCGAAGAAATATTGTTCATATCTTCGTTTTTGGATGTCTGACCTGGGAATCGAACCCTGCCTTTCGTCATAAAGCCCAACGACAATCAACTGACTTGGCCTTTTAATTTCGCTGTTATAAGTACTCGAGTAAGCATTCTACAGTTCCCAAAAGGATATTGAAAAAGAAGAAAAACGAAGCAACTCCTACTAATCATAACCATCCACTATTCTATTCCCTCTTCTTACGTTTCAAAAGGCTTACCCTTTCCTACCCTTTTCTATATAGTCCTCCAGCAAGGGGGGTAGCGTGGACAATTCTTCTGTAGTTGACTCCGACATCTAACCAGGGGTTACAGGCTTCAGTTTAGAAACTATTTTTAAAGCCCCCTTCTTCGTCTCAAAAGGTGTTATCTCTTTCCTTTTCTCTTTCTTTAGCAGTCCTCGCAGCAACGGCTGGTGATTGGCGAAAGTCTGGAAAATTCTTCTGTAGATGGAGCTTTTTTCAAGTAGGGGCCTCCAACCCACTTAACATTTCTATCAGCGGCTCTGTCATCCTATGGAAGTGACTTAGGTGGACACTCAGAACCAAGGACCATTCCCGCAGTAGAGCGGAAATTAAGGGGGAAGTGATGAGCGTCAGAAACCAATGGGATCTTAAGTGAGAGTGTGTGCAATGCTCGTTAAAATTGAATTTTTCCTGATGGAGTGGTAAAATTTATTCAAAAAAAAAAAAAAAAAAAAAAAAATAAAAAAAATCTGTAGCGGAAGTGTCTGAAAAAATAAATAACAACCACAGACTGGTACCAAAAAATTTTGCACCAGTCGAGAATAGTCCTATCTCTCTCCTCTCTCCTCTCTACTTCTCTCTCCTCCTCTTTCTCTCTCTCTCTCTCTCTTCTCTTTCTCTTACCAAATATTTTTTAATGTTGTTGCTTGACTTTGGCAAAAAATATTCGTATTAAAAAGAAAACAAAAATGCAACGATTTGCTTGTTTTTGGTTTTTCTATGCCATTATCAAGTGTGGGAGTTAGACTTGCCACTCCTGCGTTTTTGATAAATTACTATGATTTCGCTAAATGTTGTTGTTATGCTATTATTTGCTTGTTACCAGCTTTACATAATGCATTTTGGCTTTTTTTAACAATTTAATGTTGGCACACAAAGCCAACAAAAGGGAGGAGAATTAAAGAAACCTTGCCATTTGCGAAGCGGAAGAGGAAGAGGGAAAAGTGACTAGTGGTAGACTAAATTAAAATTGTTTAAAAAAGATTAAAATGCAAATGAAATGCCATGCACACACAACACACAACACTAAAATGGTTAAAAAAGGGTTTTAAATCATATTTCAGTTGGCAAGTCTTTGGAGATGTACTTGCATAATTCCTGTGTTGTTACTTAACGCACCACAGACCTAGTAGGTCTAGGAGAGCAGAAGAGAGGGAGTGAGATGATAGAGAGAGAAATGTTTCTGCAGCTAATACTCATTTAATTTCAAAGTTCGAAGGTGTTGAAGATAATTTTGAAAGCAACCCCTTCGTTTACATTTTGTTTTGAGGCAAAAAATTATAGAAAAAAAAGGAGTGTGTGTGATCTGTGCCTGTGTATTAAATCCTAAACAATAAGACAATTTCAACCAAAGAGAAAAAAGTTAAGGAAAAATGTTCTAAGAGTAGATCATAAAAAAATTTTATGTGCTGAACGAAGAAAAGAGCTTAAAAAATCCTACCCCCAAACGAAAAGAACGTTAGACGCACAGACAAATGATTCCCAAACAGCTTAAGCTGTACACCTTCGTTGAGGCTGCATAATATTTGTCAGATAAATAATCGGTGCCAGACATTGTCTTAATGAATAAATTGTTATGGGAATCGAATTAATGAATACCAAGCTCTAGACACTCTTTTGCTCCCCCCACAAACGCTGCGACAATTCTCCTTAAGACCTAAGACACACAACAGCAATGGCTAAGCTAACTGCCAGCTACTAGTTACCTGCTGCCAGAGAAGCAGGTAGTTATTTCGAAGGTTAATACCTGAGCTTATTTGTCAACTCTTTCGTTTGTACGTAATTTAATTATGTGTTACATCAAAGTGTTTTAACAATATACATATACCGTACATACACACACACACACCTAGTATATATTTACAGTACAAACCGGTATTATTATTATGACTGCTCGTATGTTTGTGTTCATTTCTTGCTTAACGTTTCCTTTTTTCTTTCTTTCTTCTTTTTTTTCTTTTCTTTCTTTTGCACCAACTAAACTCAGTTCAAACCAAAGATGGCAATTGTACTGCTGTTGTTGTTGTTGTTGTGTTCCTCCAAACAAAACTTGATATATCTATGAAATGTGGTTGGTTTTCCATTCTTTTCCTTCTCGTTTATTTTTTTTTTTGCCATTTTTCATCATGTGGAATAAATTAATGGCATTATGAGTAATGAAGTGGTTATGGATTCGGAGGAGTTGTTTCGTTTTCTCTTTTCAATATCCTTTTGGGAACTGTAGAACGCGATTACTCAAGTGCTTAAACAAGAAATTGAAAGTAAAGTGAGTTCAAGAAATAAAACATTCTTTAAGAGCAATAAATAAGGAAATTTTAAATGAAATTCCTTTCGGCGGATGAGAAAAACTCAATACTGAGTGCCCTAACAATTACTAAGAGCTCTGTAGTTTATCCAACTGCTTCAGGATTTAATTCAGATTTAATGAAGGGAAAGAACTGCCAAATTGAATACAATTTCGCTTCATCAGTCCATACAAGCCTAGCTAGTGTAGCAAGAAGCGCGGATATTCGGTTCTATAGTAAATAATTTAGAGCCTCGGGAGTTTCTTACAGGTCACATGAACAGAAACAGAACAGTGGATGGGACATAGCAAACGATCAGATTTAATGAAATTACTGGAGTATTAAAATGGAAAGCTTAATCAGATAGGCAGGAAAGGCCAAAATTTCTTTACGAATATGCTCAACAAGAGGAATGACTTACTCAAGTCAAACGATTTTTATCAGATTCTCTGAAGTTAACTGGAGGCTAGAATGGAAAGGTTAATTAGAGAGGTAGGAGGATAGGTAGGGTTGTTTTCTGCTAGAATCCAGATCATGTTTACCACTGTCGAAGCTGATGAAACTAAAAGGATAGGAAGGATAGGAAGGAAAGGAAGGATATAACTCAACAAAGGGCATGATGATTTGTATTTACTCTCAGAGGCTTTGTCATCTAATCTGTAGAGGGAATGATCAAGAAATAATTTTTTGATGGGATTTGAACCGTGGCCTTAAGTCTACTAAGCCAACATACTGCTCACTCACTATGCTATGTTGACTTCATGACAGATGGTTGCACTTTTCTTACGACACACGGGTATTATCAGATTCTATGAAGCTGACTGGAGACTTGATAGAAAGCTGTGAAGAAGAGTCATTCTCTGCAGGTACTCAGATCATGTGATAATTCGTTACCTAAAATTTCTTTGTGGAACACGAAGAGATGTTTGATAGGATAGGACTCGAGAAAAGGAAAGATGGATACATGGATGGATGATTGGTGGCTACAACCCTTCAGTTAGAATTACAATCTAGATTCTCATAGCACCACTTATGTTGTGTGTGTTAATTTTTTACATGAGTGGCGGCAACTACAGATTAAAGTCGACTCGATGACTGATTTTTTTGAGAAACTTTTCATGGCAATTTTTTATTTACTCTCAGAACCTTTGTCATCTAATCTGTAGAGGGGAAGAGGTCAAGAAATATTTTTTGATGGAATTTGAACCTAGGTCTTAAGCCTACTATGTTGACTTCATGACAGCTGTTGCACTTTTCTCATGCCAAAGGGTCTTAGATAATCAAAACTTTTGTTGGATGCTTACAATTTAGAGGACTTTGAGTTGAAAATCAGTAGTCTGTGGATAGCAATTAGCCAGATGCCAGGGCATGGTAAACTCAGAGAACAAAGGGATCAATTAAAGCCTATTATATAGACTTCGTGATAGGAAAATCAAATCACTAGGATGCATGCGAACATATACGTTCAGAAACAAATATCAGGGCTTTTTTTATCAACTAATAGGCAGGGATTATGCTTACTTATTCGGAGCAGCCTGGGTCGAAAGCAGTTCGATAAACTGTTTGATAATGGTAGCCTAATGCCTCTACACAGCACTAAGCATATTTTGGTTTTGCTTCCATTTGATTATAATCGATACATTGAAAATATCGCTGCTTCGATGCTCTTTGCTATACATTGCATAGCGAAATAGGAGTCCATCACCTGTTAATTTAATCCATATCGTCTACAAAGGAACTTCCGTTTAGTTTGCCCTTATTGAGGAATATAATATCACCTTGAAACACAAACACTCGTAGTACTTAAAGTAGTACAACTTTAAACATAATAAATGTGCTCACTTCTATATTGTCAGAGTCCTCGTCTATCCCAAATAGAGCATTAAAAATAAATTTTTCTTCACTACGATAATGGCATACGAATGTTTAATGTTGTTTTAAAGAGCGCATGTTTTTTTTTTGCCTATTTAAAGAGTGATTTGAGATCATCTGCAATTAAACAGCCATTATTTTAAGGTTTATCTTTTAGCTGGAAGGCATAACTTAAAAAAAAAAAAAAAAAAAAAAAAATATGAAAACAAAGCCAACACCTTGAGTGCTTAACCTCTAAATATTTAAGGTAAATACATTGTTTTTTTGTGTGTGATTATTGTTTTAGCGATTTGCATAATGTGTTTGAGGCAGTAATGGAAAGGAATGGAATCGTTAAAATCATGCAAAGTTGTTGAGAAAATTTCGGACGAATTAAAAAGTTCAGAATTTAATAATCATTCGTCAAGGAAGTGTTAAAACAGAATTCTTGAATGCCATTCAG
>QOCX01004142.1:0-10420 GCA_005959815.1 Sarcophaga bullata | reverse complement strand
ACCCAAAAAAAAAAAATTAAAGGAAATCATTTGAGAGCATGTTCTGAAATTCATAAATCATTTCCATTTTTTCAAAACTATTCGATGAAACGATTTTAAAAACCTGATCCTAGTTCTGAAGAAAACAATGCAGCATTCCGATCCCGGAACACATTTTATTCAAATTAAATACGAGTTCATGTAGCAGTCGTAGGATGTTAGTATGACAGACAATAACATTCTTTTCTTCCCCCATATTTTTGAAAAGAAAAACCCCGCAGCACTTAAATGCAAAAGTGATTTGCCAAAATGAGTCTTGATCCACTGATAAATCTACGGCGGGAATAACAATTTAAATCTCTTTTAAATAATGATGATGCTGGCATGGCATGGCTTGACTTGGCTTGGCTTTTATTTCTGTAATATTTCCAGCAGAACAACAACAAAGTATTAAAGAAAAATACATGTATTCGTTGCTAATCCCCAGGAGATAAAACAACAACAACAACAACAACTACAACATGAAACTTTATTAAAAATCGATGATTTAAGAAGGCAAAGAGAAAGAGAAACTATAATAATATTTTTGTTAAATCTACAGACAGCCGTACATCATTTAATTGCATGCCACACGGATGAACTATGCCTGGACTTGTGTCCTTATTTACACACACTGCCAGCACTACAGGTGGGATGAACGTTGGCGTAATCCACGACACTGAGTCAGCGTAAAAGGAAAAAACAAAAAAACATTTAACGATTTAGTTGGATAATGTTACAGCAATAAGCGCCTCGTTTTAGCCACAACAACTCTGCTGAACACGTGCAAGCCTACGGGGCACACAACACAACAGTGCGTTTGTAATTGTAAACGAGAAAACAAGCAACGAGACGTCGTTGGCGGCAGCAGCAGCGTTATATGTCAGTAATGACAGCAGCAGCAGCCACATCGTATGATTCCATAGCGAACGTCATTTCAGTTGTTCAGTTGTTTCAAAGCCAAGACCAACTGAATGAACGCCCATATTAAACGAGTCCAACACTTGCAAGTCTTTCAATTATTTTCTCAATCAACCAACCATCCATCCCATTCCAGTTGTCCATATTATGCGTAATGTTTGCTTAATACCTTGAAAGTAGATTTCAGCTTAAATGTTGAATATTTTGCATGATTTTTCGTATTTCTTTCATNGATTTTTCGTCTTTCTTTCATTTTTTTTTTTTTTGGAATGTGATCCCTAGGGCTGTCATATAAAAGTGTAACGGGAAAAAACGAATGCAGAATGACTTGTTATTGGATTTTAGGCAACTGCTTGCTTTAAACCAGCAGAATAAAAGAAAGAAAGAAAGTTTGTTTTAATGTTAAACATCATTTGGTACTTTCTTTGAAATTTGACCATATTTTGGTACTTTCTTTGATTATCATTGAATATGTTTCAAGCCAATGAATGGATCAATAAGTTATAAGGTCTTCAGTTTTTCCCTGCATAAACATAGAGAGCTTGTCTTTGGTACTTTTTAAATTGAACTTTTCGAGGGAAAAAATTGGTACTATTTTCATATAACAAGCAGCTTTACCTTTAGGTACCACAATACATTTATTTAAAAGTCTACCACTTAAGGGTCTACCATTGCTTCATATGATATCTCAACGGGTCAAGTGCTCAAGTGTGTTTTGATTTGAACAAAATTGTTTCTGCTTCCCAGCCTTCAACGGAGCACCAAGTGTTAAAGCAGATACCTTATTGGAACAAATCGAGTAATTTGGCTAAAAATTTATATTTTAAATGAACAACTGCAGTTTAAAACAGGGACTACCATTTCATAGCACAATTGTGCAGAGAGAATATCACACACATTGCTTATGCTCTTTTGCTTATTTGTCGATCAGACTTCGGCGAATGCACATGTTGGCGGATGCTATGACAGTCTTTTTCAGGCTTACACTCAAAAAATATTTTAAATTTTGAAATATTTTAAAAACGCTTTTATTAAAATTCAATGCCTTATATGTTCTAAAATGACATTTTAAGACATTTAAATGATAAGGAAAGGGAACAGCTTTTTTGTAGACTAAACGCAATTTTTTTTTTTGAAAAATTAAAAGGTTTGTTATTAGTAGTTGAGGAAATTTATGAACCAAAATTAGCTCCTACTTTATATCTAAAAAACATTCCCTAATTTTTGAGTCAAAGATGAATAACTTTATGCATATTGATGAAATGAAAATCAAAATTGAGTATATTACTAACATTTTTCTTTGTCAGTAAATAAATAAATTCTCTCAATTTGTTTTCTCTCTCTCTTACTCGCTAATACACAACCAAAAAAATTTTGGTAACCCCTGGTTTAAAATTTTCTGTGAAGCTTAAGTCCGACAATTCAGTTATTCTGACTTGTATATGTATGTGGTATACAGTATTGAAGACAAAACGCAAATAGAATTGTTTGCGAGATGATTTCATAGTTGCAAATACAGTGAGCATCGAAAGAAACTGTACACTATTGATAAAATCATCAAAGCGAAGAAACCCCCCCCCCAACCCCAAACCCCCCCCTTAACTTTAAGTTTTTTTCTCCTTTTTTTTTTTGCTGTAAATTTTCGTTTTTATTTGTGGGCTTAAAGACCGAATTGTGCAATGCAAGGCAACCATATTTAAACTTCAATAAGTTCATATGTGATCAAGCCAAACACAACAACTGTAACAACAGTTCAGTCTGTGCGTTCATAGCTCACATGTGATTAAGCACAAAAAACAACTGCAACAACAGTTTAGTCCTTTCCGTTCCATAGTTTACATGTGATCAAGCACAACAACAACAACTGCAACAACAGTTCAGCCTGTCCGTTCCATAGCTCACATGTGATTAAGCACAACAACAACAACTGCAAAGAGCAATTCAGTGTGTCCGTTCCATATGTTGATTGATTTTTCATTTCAAAAAGCATCCATTCATAGACAAAACGACTTAAGTCCGTACTTAGGCTACATAACACGTAGACTGACTAGTTGTTTTAATGGAGTTACACATTTCAAAAGAATTCATTCCTTTATTACAATAACTTTCCACTATCAAAGAAACATTTATTCCCTCCCTGTGTCTGAAATCAAACTTCTCAAGTTTATCTAAAAACCTGTCAAACTTAATCTACAGTCCATGTTTTAAAACCTTCAAACGCATACGTTTGTAAATCTTCATGTGTACATCGAGGGAAGTCTCACTAGTTGGCTTCCTTAAAAGTATCTAATCGGAGAGAATAAATACGTCATGCTTTTCAAACTGCTCGTACAACAGTTTCTTTATTCGAAATTCGATAAAAATACAACTTAAACTGGCTGAAACTTTGTTGAATACATTATTGTACATTACAACCCATTAGCCAGGATTACAACCTAGTTTCTCACATCAATTATATTGTGTGCGACCTACAGTTTAAAGTCGACTCTGAACGACAAATTCATTAGCATTTTAAAAATTAATTTAAACCAAGACTTTCGCTAGCATTACGACATAATAACTTAAATTTAAACAGAAAAACAAATTCCCCTTAAAAAATCGATATCTGCTTGCTTAACTGTCCCCCCTAGCTGTGCATACTGCTCAAGTGTCACACTGTATAAGTCACTCACATTCACTCCACTTGTAATGTTTGTTTTAATTCATATCCTCGATGTATACATACTAACGGAGTGCGTATGTTTTTATTTGTATTTTGTAAGAGTCCTTTTTTCATTTCATCATCACTGTCAATATGAACACGTGCACAAGGACATTTATTGGATTTCCTCTGCATGTGTTCATTTTTCTTTTCTTTTTTTTTGCCTCTCCTTTACTTTCAGTTCATTTTTATTTGATTTCATATTCCAATTAAACATTTTCTCGCCATTCCGCCATTCCCACCCTGTCCTATGTAATTTAACTCACTTAAGAATTTTAATGCTTTTGCTTCTTCGATAATTCTATTCATTCTTGAAGCATAGAACATGTCATAAGGGATTCAAGGAGCTGCAAAGTATGGCAAATCATATGCATATTAATTAGGGAAGCAATAGAAACGAAAATTATGGCAAGTGTTTGTATTAAAAATTTTTATTTCAAAATTAACATTTTTTTTCATTCTTTGATTTGCAAATTTTTATTTGAATTTATTTCAAAAGGAATTCTTACATGTAATGTACAGTGAAAGTCAAAAGAAAGTATACACTAAAAAAATGTATACATTAGTAAATTACCGTTATTTTTGTGCTAAAATTCTTTCATTGCCAGTTTCTAAAATTGAAACAAAAAAAAATTACAAAAAAATTTCAAAATATTAACAAATTTTTTCGGGCACTCTCCTTAGGTGGTAAAAGTTGAGTTTGGTGATTGTAAGAACTTTCTCCTTCAGTAGACAGTTTCTTTTAATGCTCACTGTAGTGTGACTAGAAATATAAGTTGAGTTTGATGATTGTACGAATTTTTTCCTTTAGTAGACAGTTGCTTTTGACGCTCACTGTATGTGTGACTAGAAATATAAGGCTTCGGTGTTGACAACAACAACAATTTTACTATGTTAGCAACAGAAGTAGTTACTAAGGCTTGCAGTGTACACTGTTTTAATTACTAGAATGCTACTGGAGATTGAGATACTTCGTTAAAGTTTTCTACGTACTGACATTTCAACATACTGGACTTACTGATTCTCTCCGAACTAGTTTGGGCACTTTCTTGATATTTCTCTCAAAAATTGATCAAATAATGCTTTAAGTTCCAGAGTATAGCATACTAGTTCTTAATATTAGAAGTTACTTTACTTAATGTTTTAATACAAAGCTTTAGTCAGGTTTACAACCTAGCTTCTCACATACTTGAATGATGTGTGTGTGTGTGTGTCCGAACGAGAGATATTAGAATTTTAATGGCAATTTGATTTACTTTCAGAGTTTTTGTCAGACTACTAATGCTGCCAAAAGAAATATTTTTTCTTAATACGTTTTGTCTGAGATGTCTGTGCCAGAATTGAACCCAGGGTTCTTGTCTAAGTCCAGGCATTATCTATTAGACTACGGTGACATTTGTATACATACACATATATACATACATAGTTGGCCATTACAGCCATTCAGTCAGGAATACGGCCTAGCTTCTCACACCATTTATGTTGTGTACGATAAATTTTATACATGAGTGCCGAGAGCTACAGTTTAAAGTCGACTCCGAACGACAGATTTTTGAGAAACTTTTTCATGGCAATTTTATTTACTCTCAGAATTTTTGCCAAAAATCTGCTGAGGAAGTCGCCGAAGAAATATTTTTTCGTATTTCGTTTTTGACGTCTGACCGGGGATTCAAACCCTTGCCTTTCGTCTAATAAGCCAACACACTACGGCGACTACAACATATACATATACATACATATGTACGTAATTGGTCATTACAACCTAGCTCCCCATATCACTTATGTTGTGTGTGTTAATTTTAGACAAGAGTGGGAGACCTATTCCTTTAAAGACGATTTCGATCGGCAGATTTTTTTCGAGATACTTCTCAAATTTATTTTACTCTCAGAGATTTTGCCAGTAACCTGCTAAGATGTAGTCGCCAAAAGAAATATTTTTTCATATTTCGTTCAAGTTGAAGATGTATGAACAGGGGTTTGAACCGTAGACTCACGTCTAATAAGCCAATACACTACCTATTAGACTAAGGCGACTATAATATTTGCATACTTTACATCTTATCGATCTGCTCACAGAACAAGTACTTACTCTTTGGCCAATTTAATTTACTTTCTTGACCTCTTTACCAATTCGTAGCATAGTAGGTTCACTTACTGAATCACAATCTCGTGAGATCAACAAAAAATGTCTGCTAAAGTTTCCCCATTTTAAAAAGTGTTTGTTTTTATAATTGCCAACTGTTTTTAATAATTCCAGAAATTAGAAATGACAGCCATTAAACAGTGCTGTTAACACTAGGCTTTCAATTTCCAAAATAAATTTTAGCATCGTCGTTAAAACAGAATATCAATCCATTGATCTTCTGTCTCCAGCATACGATCATCATCATAATTTGCCGCATAACACAATAAACATTAAAAAGTTTATGAAAAAAAAAATCGTAAAATTATAAACAAATTATGATCGCAATAAATGTTAACATTTATATACTTAAACACTAACGGGCTACCCAAAAAATTTTCAATAATACAACAACAACAACAACAGCAACGAAAAGAAAAAAGGAAAAAGTAAGCGAAAGACTAAATAATAAAAAATATATTGAAATGCAATCAACATAAATTTAAAGGAAGAAACAACAACAACAACAACAAAACAGAAAAGTGGAGAATAAAATAACTCACAGGTCGTACATAAATTTTATTAGAGAGACTACCAATGATCGTAAACCTGACTAAATGGTGGCATTTAGTTGGTGTTGCTTGTCTCTGAAAAAGAAAAAGCCGTTGCTGGTGGAATGGAAATTTTTGACTGTAGTCACGCTTTAATTTACACTCTGTTAACAAGTATTAAGTCATAGTAATTGTGCTGGAAAAAATGTTTAAATTTGAAGGATTTTTTCTCTCGTATTTTTTTTTCTTTTTTTTTGAATAAAAATATATTAAAGAAATCTACTAAAATAAACACAGTAAAAATATTTAAAATGTGTTTGTCTATGTTATTATGTTCGCCTGATTTTTTCACCGCTGGAATGTAACACAAGAGCTACTGTATCCATTCAGAAAGTTCCCATAAATTTCTTTGCAAGCAGTTCACATGTATTCAGACCTACAGTATGCGTCAAAAAAAAACTGCACACTAAGGACAACATTCTAACAATCACCAAGCTGAACTCTTAACAGTATTGAAGGAGAGTGCCTTAAAAAATTTCACAATATTGTTACGAACATGGAAATGGTGTAACATCGTTTAACATTAAAATGTTAAACAAAAGCTACAAAAACAAAAATAACGGAATTGTTTGCCTGATTCACAAATAAACAAAAATAAAGCAACAACATCAATACAACGAAAAAGGGATAAACACATAAACAGCAAAAAACAACAACAACAACGCTTAAGGGACGAACGTAAACAAGATACACTAACAACAAAGAAGAAAGCATGTTTGAATGTAAACATGTTTGTTTGAAATGTTTGTTGTAAACATGTTGCTTGCATTCAAACATGCTTTCTTCTTTGTTGTTAGTATATCTAGTGTTGTTAGTGTATCTGAACTTCTACTCCGTTGTTCTACTCATGTTGTTTACATTCATAGAATTCTCGTGAAGGCGAAGACTAGTACCTTCGCCTACGAGAACATTCATCAGACTGTTTACGTCGCAATATAAAACGCCAGGCAAAGCATGGAAAGGAGAAGTAGAAGTTCAGTCAGTTTTGTGTGAAGACGCGTTGCGTGTGAAGTAAACCAATCGTGGTTTGAAGATCTCCTTTACAAAGATCTACAGAATAATTGTGTCGTAATTGTTATTGTTTATCGCAAAGGGCATAAACAAGGGAATAACAAATAAAACAAATGTTGTTGTTAGAATCAGTTGTAAACAGTGGTACACAAAAGTTGTGTGATTAATAAAGGATTTAATTAGAATTAAAACACAAATTTATTTTTATTTTTTTGCCATCTTCGAGCTCATGTTTTAAAAGGTAAAAACGTAACAATATTTTGAAATTTTTTGTAATAAAGTCAGACATGAAATTAAAATTAAATATTCCTAATAAAAAAACAACCTTAGTTTTAAGGCAAAAAGTTCCAATTTCATGTACGGTGCTCAACAATGCTTCGATTTCGTTCAACGTATAAACACAAACACGTTATTTCAGTTATCATGGCTTTATCGATTACATACGTGCATACATAATTGGATATTACAACCCTTAAGTCACGATTATGACGTAGTTTGTCACACAACTTATGTTGTGCGTGTTAATTTTATATTCGAGTGGTGGGGACCTACAGTTTAAAGTCGACTCCAAACGACAGATTTTTGAGAAAATTTTTCATGACAATTTTTTTAAGCTTTCAGAGTTTTTAGCAGAAATTTGTTGAGAGTCAGGCGCTGAAGGATATATTTTTTTCATAATTCGTTTTGTTGGAAATGTTTGACAGTCCTGCTGCAAAATAGGCCCCCTTCGGCTCTTAACTAATTAATTAATTATTTCATACGGTACTACATTTCAATATATTTTAAATAAAATCTCACAAAATAAGGCGAATAATTGAATTGAAACAACAACATTGTTTACAAAATTTTACACACAATGTAACAATAAGGCGTCTCATGAAAACAACAAAAAAAAGGGGGAATAAAATCAAGCCACAATACATTAATTTTATTACAGCACACACACACACACACTCGTATACTTATTCGACGTCATTTGTTTTCTATAAAAGGATCTCCTACTCCTGTCGCCCCCCCCCACGTGCTTGTGAAACAACTAATGAACGTAGCAATCAATGAATGTAAAGTGTTGCCATTGTTTGTGTATTACATTCAGCAATAAGCAACAACACAAACAATAAAAGTTGCAAATTCAAAGAAAAATTAAAAAAAAAATAGAAAGCAGCGCCATTAATTCCCAGCATCATGTCACAATAAACAATTAATGTTGAGAAGAGCGAATAACAGATCAAACGAGACGCTGCCCGTAGGAACTTGCTGCTTTTTGTTAAATCCCCCCCAAAACAAGAAAAATATATCCTTTATATGGTTTTGTTAGTCCTTTTAAAATAAAATACAAAGAAGCGGAAAATACACATACAAAGCCAGGCGTACACAACACACAACACACTTCTTTAAAGATCTTATTTCCGCTTTTATACATGCATTAACTTGATTCCGGTCACGTGTTTTAAATGTTTAAACATTTTATCCTTTTTCATATTGTTTCTTACAAACGGCATACAACCAACTCCTTCCCAGGCACTAGACTGAAGAATTACAACCACCATTACAAACCATTTTCGATGGTAAGGTTGTTGGCATTTGGATTGATATTGCACGTGCATGATTTTGATTTCGATTGTAAGAAATTTATAACCCAACATACCGGAACAACGAAACGGAAAAGTAAAAAAAAAAAAAAAAAAATTCTTTAAAAAATACTTTGAAAAGTACGAAGTAACGAAGCCATTCAAATTTTGTATTGCAGCTCACTTCAGTGCAGAAGAGGGAGTCTCATATTGCCACACACATTAACTATGATACCAGGACATGATGGGAATTGTATACTTTTGGGAAAATCGATTTTTCCACAATTCACCCAGCCAGTTAGCCACCAGCCAGCTAAGGTTGGCCACCTCCCTCTGTTTTGTAGACTGCTATGGCAGCCATTGCTGCGCAGTAGTATTTATTGTGTTTTTGGTCCTCTCACTTATAAGAGAACATCTTTATCAACTTATTTAAAGTGGAGACTTTTGTGGAAAAACCATATGAAACCGCTTTAAAATTTTAGGGAATGTGGCTAGAAGAGTATCCATTTTAAATCCATGATGGCTTCCCTTTGCTTGTGTTTATTGGTGCTCAAAGATTTTATCGATTTTAGATCTTTTGTGTACTTTTTTTATGTAAACCTTTAAAGCACGGACAAATTAATATTGTTGGCTTTAAGAGAGTATTAATGGGACAAGGATAAAATTAGTTCAATAAACTAGAGATTTGAGTCCAAAAATTTTTCCACCATTCTTGAAATATTCCAAGTATTGACACTTCAAATGTCGTACGCCTACAAAGTACGATGCTGCAATAAACTGAAATAATATTCAGGAAAACGAGAGACTACACATTTTAGGATGCTATTTTTGGAGCGACACAGTTTGAATTTGGCGTCTTAACCAGTTACAATGTACAAAGACGGTGGTGCTCTATTCCAACTAACTCAAGCTAACAACAAGAACTCCAGATGACTCATCCTGATGTAAGTCCGTAATTCTTCATCAATTAAAATTTTATTGAAAGCTTTAATTTCTTATGAAGTCCTTCAGTGTTTCATCTTCTTCGGTATTCCATATTAAAGAGTTTGTGTTACTTACACTTGACCCGCTGTCTAATGTCAATATTTTAGCTCCTTTTAAACATTTGCTTCAAATTTTTACACAATATTTACCTCAAATTCTTGTACGCACTTTATTTCGACTAAAAAAATTCCTCATGCATATCGAATCCATCTTACCTTCATCCCTTTTAAAAGTAAAGTAAACAATTAATGGTCTTCGTAGTCTAGTAGGTAATGTGTTAGCTTATGAGACGTGAGGCCACGATTCAAACACCAGGTCAGAGTTGCCATGAAAAAGTTTTTCAAAAATCTGTCGGTCAGAATCGGATTCAAATTTAGGAATAAAATTAACACACATAATATTGGTGGTGTGAGAAGCTAGGTCGTAATTCTGAGTGAAGGGTTGTAATAACCAATTATGTATGTATGTATGCACTTGGGTC
>QOCX01004139.1:0-15451 GCA_005959815.1 Sarcophaga bullata | reverse complement strand
TTTACAAGAGTAACCCTTCGGGCACTGTATTGAGTGGCTCGATTTCCTTAAGGGTATAGCATTATGCGCTATACAATGCTTGACATACAGGTTAACAGCAGTTAAGCAGGGAAAAAAGTTCAAAGAGCAGCCTAACGACAGTTCCACTTTATTCCCATGAAATTCATGAATCTTATTTAAGACACTCTGATGGCAGTTCAAATATGAGGCCTTCTACCAGAACGTCCATACCGGTTTGACAATGTCCAAATATATCCAACGAGTGGCCTTAGACAGTAAGTAAGTAAGTAAACTTATGCTGGCATCTTGATGGCTGTTTTGCAGTTCGTTCTGTTATCTGTTAAGGCTCAACAACGTTCAGATTCAGTCGCATAGCATGTATTATATTGATGTAGGGTAAACAAACTACAATGAGATAAGAATTGTATTACACACACATACACATACACATTCAAACACCCTCAACACTAGCAAGAGTCAATGATGATGGCTGTCGATGTGAATGGGAATGTTAAAATTCAAGAATGGCTGGGCTATTGTATACAATCTTATGACCGACTAAGTAACAATGTGTACGTATACATACATATGTAAGTAAGTGTATGTGTATGTGTGCATATAGAGATTCCAAGCTACAACATCCATTAAAAATGTAAAACGAAATTTAATTTTTTTTTCTGTTAGTTTTTTGAATTCGAAAACAAATTATAAAAGTTAACCTTGATAATGTGATACGATCCGTTAGAAAAAAAATGTTGATGATTTGTGGTTGTTGTTGTTGTTGCTGCTGTTATTGCATATTTAAAGACATTAAAACAGAATAAATCATTAGAAATTGCACTTTATGTTGTAGATTTAAAGGTCGTCTCTGAGTTTTCCATTAAAAAACGTTTTTTTTTTGTGAAATTTTCTTTCTAATGATTTTCAGAGTCAGTTTTTAAACAAACGCCTGCCCGGTTAAGGTTTTTTGTGTGTGATTTTGAAATGATTTTTGAATTTTTTTTTATACAAAAAAGCACTTGTTTATCCTTTTTTTTTGTTTTTGTTTGTTTGTTATAGTTTTTCTATATTTTTCATTTCACTGTTGTTGCTGTTATTGTTGTTGTTGTTGTTGCTGTTCTTCATTTAAATGTTTGAATAAATTTTTGTTTTAGTTTTACGTTCTCGTTTTAAATGCTAAGCGATCAACATCTCACGCAAGACTGTGTCTGAATTGTAATTTATGAAATTGGAAAAAAAAAACAAAAAACACACAGAAAAATACGCAGAGAACTTAGAGAAATTATAGAAAAAAAAAAACCAAAACAAAAAAATCTATGAAAATACAAGAGAAGTTTTGTGTTCTAAGCTTAGAGCAGAGTGGCACGAAATTTTCTTATCTTTTGGTTGAATTTTACTTCTTCCCTCTCATTTGTTCTATTCTCCATTTATTTAAAGATTTAATTTATAGAGTGGATTATATGCCTTAAAGCTTAAGTTACATCAGGCACAAGGGCAACTTAACCCAACCAACCAACCCACCAACATTCTTAGTTTCTTTATTAAAACGCACAACTTTTTCGTACAGAGATTATGGATTTATTATGTGTTTGGAAATGGATTTTTGCCTATGCCCACATAATGGAATGGAAGTGTGTATCTGGCACTTTTGTGTAAATGGAACTTTTCAGAGACTAAGAGAGATTAAAAATATTTTAAATTTTTTAAATAAATTTCGGTTTTTTAAAATATTTCCATAGGAGTCCAGTTGATAGTTGATTTAATTTGGTTTCAATTTGCATTCTACAGCCTTCTTCATGGTTTTAAAACGGTAGTTTTAAATATTATTCATCTAAAGCGTCAGTTATTTTGAGAAGGGTTTTCTCAATATGAAAAATCCGTATGAGTAGGTGATAAAGACTGTTGAAACAGTGATTCAGGCAAGGCTAGTCTTATTAAATTCGCATGGAATGCAATGCGAAAACACTATCGAATACTATCATGTACTTAATTTAATCGTTACAAGCATTTTAGTCAGGACTACAACCTATCTTCTCACACCACTCATGTTGTGTGCTTTAATTTTATGCATCAATGGCGTAACCAACAGATTTCTAAGAAACTTTTCATCGCAATTTTATTTTACTGTCAGAGTTTTTGCTAGAAATCTGCTGCGGGAAAAAGCCAACAGATATGTTTTGTATTTCGTTTGGTTGCTGTCTGAGCTAGAGTTTGTACCACATACTCACTAGCTACTAGACTGCGAAGATTTCCATGTTGACACTACTTTATCGAAAAACATCCAGGGAAATGAGTGTACAACAGTCGATTACTAGTTTCATTTAAATTCTCCATGTAGTCATCACCTGACCTTCTAAGTTCATATATGTATGTTGTTCGGTTGATGTCTGAACTATGGTGTGAACCACAGTCTCACTACCTACTAGACTGTGAAGATTTCAATGTTAGCGTATTCTATTTCGAAAAGCTTTCAGGGAAATGAGTGTCCAACAGTCGATTGCAAGTCTTATTCAGCTTTCTAGTGTAGTTACCATCCGGCCTTCTCAGGTCATACATGTCGTTCGAGTGGTCCTATGCCAGGAAACTCAGTGCCTGTCCAAAAATGAAAATGAAAGGGTATGTTGCGTGTGCATTAACTTTATCCATTCCGAGCAACAGATTTTGTTTTGGAAACTGTTCATGGCAGTTTTATTTTATTCGATTAGAGTTTTTGGCAGACGACTGTTGAGAGAACTTTGCCGAAAGCAAGAATTTTTCATTTTCCTTTTAATTGAGATATTTGATCCAGGGATTGAATACATTACCTACAAGCCTAGACAACGACTAGTATTCGTGGATATCGTCTTAACGAAAATTTATGCCATCGACAGATATCCTTAAATCCAATCGGAAACAAAGTGCAAAGGACAGAACAGGAATAAGGAACAACAGATTGAAAATTTTCATTGTGAATCTATTCTATTGAAACCGAAACTGCCAATAATACTGAACAAACAACTATTCGATCTACTCGATTCTCGACTACGCAGATGATGTTTCCCTTGGTGACCAAAACTTCTCACATCTGGACTTAAATTTGCAGAACATAGAGATAGCAACAGATGCGGCGTTGCTGATCAGTTTTGTTAATACGTGAACATTGTTTTTCACATTACCGGAACGAGAAAAGACAATGACAAGCGAAAGAAAAAGTTCTAGCAGAGATGGGTATTAAGTATCAGCGGATGAGCGGAAACCAACGTAGTGGATTTTAAGGGATCTATACCTCTCTACCATATGTTTGCAACTTTAAATTGAAAATAAAATTCTTTGTTTCAATTTTTCAAAATTTTATTTCAAAAACATTTCAATTTGTTCTCTCATCTCTGCACGTTCAAAACAGATTTTCTATGAAAAGGGCGGTTGAATTCGTTTCCGTAACATGGCGGCATTCTGAAATTAATTTACGAGACAGCATTAGGGGCAGACTTACGAAAGTGTTAAGAAAAAACTTACGATCTGGTGTCAACCAGCCGACATGTAAATTCTTTTCCAAATTATCCTCAGATATCCAAGTGTGTAGAGGTTCAAAATATTCCAAAAATGGAACTGCAGAAACGTTTCCGATTAGCTTCTGTATGGGTAGAGGGGGGCGAAGCTCCAACGGCCAAGGATCTGGTGGAACCAGCTTCCATCATTTGTCCTGGAAGATTAAGAAAAAAAAAAAATAAGGAGGAGTTGGTCTCGAATTTGATTTCAGTAAAGATTGACGAAAAGGTTTTTACTTGAGTATTAGGCCTGCATGTTTGCTGTTGTCAAAATCGCAATTGTGTAATGTCTTATAGGCATTGCCACGCTGATATTCGCCAATTTTCAAACAGACACCGCGATAGATTTGATAACCCAAGAATTCGCCAAAAAGCTTTCTAACAGAAAAAAAATGGAAAAACTGAACGGATTAGTGATCCCGGTAATATTTTGGCAGCAAACTTACTTGGTGCTACGGAATTGATCAACAATGCCTTCATAGAACTTAAAGGGCATATCATAGGCATCGGAATTTGTTGCGGCGGGCCTTTGTACGCCCATATATTTCTCCATAAGATTCAATAATGGCAGTTAATTTGTGAGAGTTCCACTTTGCGATCGATAATATCCACCCAAAGTTTTTCGTGAACAAAGTAGTGGGTATGGACAAGACGTATGGAGCGGCCTAAGATTAAACGAAACATAGATGTACCAGAGGTTTGAAGATGGGTGAAGGATGGGTCAAAAGTTCACTTACCAATCTGTATAAACGATTCAAATTCAATATGTCATCATAGTCATAGTCTTTCAACAGACCCAAACACTCTTGCAAATGTTGGGGCGTGGAGACAGACAATATAATGGCTTCGCCAATGGCATTACCGAAACCAGGGCAGGCTTCCTGGTTTAGACCCACTCTCAAATAATTTTTCAAGACGGCATATTGTATTTGTGATACATCACCATGGGTTTGCAGCATTTTCTTGAAGTATACCTTGGGGCAATAGTTCATTTCCATTTCGCCATACGTGAAGATACGTGATTTACAATCAGGGCCTCCCTCGCCAGGTTCCATTTCAATGAAATGATCGCGTATAAAATCTCTAAAAAACCAAAAAAAAAAAAAAAATCATCAGAAACTAAACCCGCCATCAAGAATTTGTTGTAACTTACTCGGTCATATTGTCAAAGCCTAGCACCGAGAAATAACCGCAGCTCATATTCACCAAATCAAAGGGATAGTAATTCAAACCATCAATTTCCGCTTGTAGATTGGGTAATTTGCGTTGTGGAAATGGATTCCTTAAAACGGAATCCTTTTTCCAAGCCTGATACATGGCCTGCTCCATCAAATGATGTGGTATCAAACCACTGGGCGGTATAACACTTTGGCCATAGCGTACTTTCAAAACATGCCTTAAATGTGCATGCATTTCACGATAGAATGGCAAGATAGTATCCATCAAACTTTCCAATTCGTCGATGAAATTCGGATCTTCATATTCGTCATACCAAATGGCCGAGGCTGGCATCTGTGGTGTGGACAAATTCTGATAATATTCGATGTAATAATGGAAAGCATCTTTAATATCCTCGGGCATTTGATTGCGCCACTCTTTCCAATACCATTTGATCAAATCCAAATCATCACTGTTGGTAAAAATCGTTTTGATTTGATGCACAAATGCCATTTGACACTTTTTCGGCTTGTCTTTCTCGCATACATATCTCCGGCGTGACATATTCTTCAATGTATTGGTGGCCCTCTTGAATGGATAATCCAAAGGTGGATATTTGGCTCCCCTTAAAATCACTTCAAATTGCCGTTTGATCAATGGATTTTTGAAATTACGCCAATCAAACTTTTCCATGGTTTGATAATAGGGTCTAAGCTTTTCACGCATTAATATCTCGGGCGATAACACATCATCGGAAAACTTGCGATAGGTAGTGGCACTCTTCCAATACAAATCATTGATCTCCTCCAGCAGCTGTTGGGCGCAGGTTTCATTTAAATACACTGTCTTGGTATGATCGTAGAAACTGTCTGCCGAACAGAAAGTGAAGATAGGCAGCAGAAAGGCCAGCAACTAGAAAATTAAAAAATAAAGTTATCGATAAAAAATTTGAGATGGTAAATGGAGGTGCTTTGTAGAAACCACATGCTCCAGTAACAATCTGTAGATTTATTTCCATTTCTCTTTGAATTTATGAAAACAAATGAAAAAAATTAATAAAGAACGCTTCTGTCTTATCTCTAGACGACCTTAAGCTCGCTATTTTTAAAAATGAGTTCATTTCTGTGTTTGCTCTTCAAGGTCGTTCATATACAGCTGCTGATATGCGATACATTGCATATGCACCTCTACTATGCTATATATGATCGTCAACTGCAATAGATTTTTATTAAATGATGTCACCATAACCACCACAAGATGCGGGACATGACCTTCAATTCATGATTTCTGATAAGTTTGTTTTGTTCCAGGATGGATGGCTTAATGTGGGGCCTTTCTTTTTCTCTCACCAGAGTACATAAGCTCAAGACTCTTTAGCCGATTGGCATTAGATTTTGGTAATAGGGAGAAATCACTTTCCCCCTTTCCTTTCGATTTTTGACAAACACTGGTTTCTGGTGTTAACTCCTCGGACGACATAAGGCCCTTAGAAGGCCGAATGGTAGCTACGCTGGAATCTGAATAAGACTTGTAATCGACGTGTTGGACATTCATTTCCCTGAAGCTTTTCGAAACGCTAACTTGTCAAACAGTCTAGTAGTAGTGAGACTGTGGTTCGCACCATAGTTCAGACATCAATCGAACAACATACTTATATGAACCTTAAGAAGGTCAGGATGGTAACTACATGGGGAATCTAATAAAATCTGGTAATCGACTGTTGTACACTCATTTGTTTGCCTGGATGCTTTGTTTTCGATAAAGTAGCGTCAACATGAATAAATCTTCGCAGTCTAGTAAGCCCTAGCTCAGACACCAACCAAGACGAAATAAGAAGAAAATATTTCTGTCTGCGATTCCCCCGGCAGCAGACTTCTAGCGGAAAACTTGTTTTTGTCTGACACTTAATGCAATTGGAATATGTGAGGGGGAATGTCTCGTATCCTAATGATATACATTGAAAAGCCCTCGAAAACCTTAGAAAATAAATACTTCTAAGACAGCAATATGCGTAAAAGATCACGAACAAAGCGAAAGGAAACTGCACAGGCAGTTACACAGCTAGGCTTAGTATTAAGAAAGCTAATGCAGTGGATCTGGTGGGATTTTTTTCGTCATTGGGTTCTACAAGCTGGTCAAACACTTGATTCTGATATGCACTATCACTACATACGCAATTGGTCATTACGACCCTTTAGTCAGGATTACAACCTAACTTCTCGCAGCACTTATGTTGTGTGTGTTAATTTTATACATGAGTGGCGGAACCTACAGTTTAAAGTCGATTCCGAACGACAGATTTTTTTTTAAAAAACCTTTCATGGCAATTTTAATTACTCTGCGGGTTTTGACAGAAATCTGCTGAGAAGAAGTCACCGAAGAAATATTTTTTCATATTTTCGTCTTGTTGAAGATGTCTGACCAGGAGTTTGAACCGTGGCCTCTCGTCTAACAAGCCAACACACTGCTTACTAGAGTACGGCGACTACTAATGCGATTAAAGCCACCAATTCAACTTAAACAACCAGGGTTGGTTAACTGACAACACCAGATCCGCGCATATCTTTGCTGAGCCCTCCATAGATAGGATATCTCTTCTCTATAGATTGATAGGAAGTTATGATGCTTCCACCATAAAGGCCAGATGTTTCAAAAATTTTTAATACAGGCTGTAGAGGCCTGTAAAACGCCATTGCTTCTGTTTTTCGATAGAAACTGTTCAGGAGTTCAACACTGAGGGCATAATGGCTTCACCAAGAAAAGAAAAAATTTTGTCGTTGGAAACGGCACATATTTAGTACTCTGGAAACCTTATTTCAAATACAGACAAAGAGTTTTTAATATTCTTTCCAAAACGATTCTGAACATCATTATTTTCGTAGGAAAACTTCAATATCACCTTGAAATCTTTTTTTTTTTATAAAAAATTTTATAAAATTTTTATGTTTTTATGTTTATCACACCATTCACTCTCTTTTAATTTAATTTCTTCTTTTTTTAAAATTTTTCTTCATTTGTACCTTGAAAATGTTGGCCATTTTATAGAAACTTTTTAAAAATATTTCACGTTGTTTTTCGTTCAGCATTCCAATTGAAACTAAATTTCAGAGGCTCAGAATTAATTCTTGTTTTTCTGTTGGCAGTAAAGTTTTAAAAATAAAATTAAAATAGAAATCGAAAACAAAATCAAAGAAATTTATTGATAGTGATAACCTTTTGCGTGAGATTTATAACTAAAAACACTAAAAAAACAGTGTTTCTTAAACTTTTTTTATTTTTGCTAACAATTTATGAATAAAGCGTACGTATGTATATACAGTGTGGGATGAAATAATAGGACACGTACATAAAAGTTAAATGAAATGACATCTTCGACTGTTAATGGCGATAATATCCCTCAGGAAGATCGTTAGCATAACCTCTGATAGCTTAGAGGCTGTGTAGGGTACAGGGTTCTAATAGAATGATATCTAGGACGGTTTTTGAATGCCGTGAGTCTTTCAATGAGAACGTTTACATTAAATGTGCTGGGAAAATGCAGAGTAAATAAATTGGCCAGATGTGGCAAAACTAACGAACTTTTGTACAGTTCCCTACATTGGGAATCCTAGGGTTTAGTTACAGAACGCATTAACATACAGAATTGGCCATTACAGACCCTTCAGCCAGGCTTACAACTTAGCTTCTCACATCACTTATGTTGTGTGTGATAATTTTATACTTGAGTTCTGGACAGAAATCTGCTGATCGCTTTGATGTCTGACCTGTGGTTTGAACCGTAGCCTCACTATCTACTAGACTACGGTGGCTTCGAATTAAACTCTGTTGAATTCTAAAGGAACGCTCAGTACAATTGCTGAAGTCATTACTAGACATTGAATTTTGGCCATAAGAGACGCATATAAAGACGAAAATAACTTCTACAGGAGCTACAAAGTCAAGGAAGATGAAGAAGACGATTCTTTGCTCATTAGGTACATGTCTGGCGTTACTTAATTCGTCATTACAGTGATTTAGTTAGGACTACAACCTAGTTTCTAATACCATCCATGTTAAAAGTGTTGAAATTCTTGCATAGTTTTGTTTAAGAATTAATTTTTTTTGAAGTTTTAAATTCTTTTTCAAATGTTTGTTCTTCTTTTGAAACGTTTAATTTGTCGCATGCAGCTTTAATTGTGTTTCTATTAAAGATCACTTGATTTACAAATTTTCTCTTTTAGTTTTTCTGTCACTCTCTTTTCATTAGCTTTCAATATTTCAAAGCTCTCTTTAAATTTTCTCTTCTTCTTGCAGTTCTGAATTCGTTGCGATTTGGAAAAAGTAAGAAAACATCGAGTGAAACCAAGTCTATAAATAAACTCTTGCTTGTTGGCCTATTTACATACATATTTGACCACTGCCACTTACTTTATGTTCTGACATACAAATACATATTTTAAATAAAAAAACACACGGACATGCATATATTTATTATTCTTAAGAAAATTACTCCAAAAAAAAAAAAGAGAAAGAGAGAAAGAAATAATTTAATTTATGACTTGTGATTAGCATTAAGATTAGTCCTAACTCTCCATACTTAAACCAAACTTTCATTTTGTTTGTTTTGTTTGCTTTGTTTTGACGCTAACTCTCACTCTCATTGCATGCTTACATATCTTGCTTATCAACCAACAAGCATGTTGCCATCATTTATTTGCCTTTTCTTTTTGATTTTTGCCTTTGATTGTTTGTGTTTGTTTTGTTGTGTTTTGATTATCCAATTTTTCTCTTCTAGTTTCCTGTTCTTTAATTGAGAGTAACAGCTCTCCTTATGTGTATGTGTGTGGGTCTACTTCTCTCCTCTCTCCTCTCTCTCTCTCTCTCTCTCTTCCATACACACTTAAACTAGTTTCTTACTCCGATAGCATCATAATATCACATGTTTAAGTGGAATTGTAAGTTAATAGGGTTTTCTTTTCGATTCTCTACTGTCCCGTAATGTTCTTTGTTTTGTTTCTTGTATGTGTGTGTGTGTGTGTGCGTGTGCCCTTATTCCCAGGTTTGCAATGCAGGAACATTATATGGGGATTTTTTCTTCTTTAACTGTTTTCTCATATTTTTTTTGACAGGCATTGTTGTTGTTGTTGTTGTGGTCGTTGTGTAAGTGTTGTTTTTATTACTTTAAGCTTTAACTTTAACAATGTAAACAACACTCTTTCTCTCTCTCTCTCACACTTCTTTCTCAACATCTCAACTTAATACAGCCGGTTGCTTTGCATATTTCCAAATACGAGGATAAATTTATTTACGGTTACTGTATTAAAAAAGAAAATAAAATATAAAAATCCGAGAATTAAAGAAAAAAAAAATTGAAATTAAAAACTGTTTTCTAATTCTTCTTCTTATTTAAACTGTAAATGTAGAGCGTTTGGCGCGTTTCTCTTAAAGCTGCAATGACCACACAAATAATTTCCTTTTAGGTTAGGTTAGGAAATAACAACAACAACAACAACAACTACAAGAATAATCTCTTTACAAAAAAAAAGTTAACAACAAAAATAAACAAAAAAATCTTAACAGTGACAGACAACAGCAAATAACAGCATCAAAGAAATCAAATCAACCAACATACACTGTAAGAAATTGAAATTGAAATCTGCCACTCTAAGGTTTTAAGAGAAATATTTTAATAACACTGTTCATCAGAAATAAAATGTGAATTTTATCTTCAGAAGAAAGTCATAATGCATCGTCGCCCATATTCTGTTTCAGCTCAGTTAGTCAAGTCTACTGATTTGTTGCAGGATAATTGTTGGCATCTGTCGTTGTTTAGAAACAACATCCACTGTAAACATGTATTGTACGTGGCAATGAGTAACTTAGCTTGATTCATTTCATTAATAAATGATGCTGCAGATGTTATATACGTCCGATCGTATACAATTTTGTCAAACGAAGTACTTTCTTAATTGGTAAGTCCGGATTACAACCTAGTTTCTCACATCACCTATGTTACTCGTGAGTAACGAAAACTACAGATTAACACCGACTTCGAACGGCAGATTTTTGAGAAACTTTTATGGAAATTTCATTTCTTCCCCGTTTTTTTTTGCTAGAATACTGCTGTGAGGAAGTCTTCAAAGCTGGGGCTTGAACCATAGGCTTACGTCGAATTAGCCAAAACTGAAAATAAAAGTTTCATTGAAATCACAGCGTTATGGACTTCTGAAACCCTAAAATGGACAAGTCCTTTCCAAAGGGAATTAAGTCTAATCTAATGCTAGAAACGCCGCTTTTTCCATTTTCCAATTTTATTTATAATTTAACTCATGTAGTTCACATTAGTTCGACATGGCAACACTGTCCTTCAAGAACTTATTATTATTGTAATGAAGAGTTACCATAGTACTGCGACCATACGATCTATTGTATCCCCTGGAATTTTAAAGAGTATCGATGACAGGAATGATAATTCCCTGTGTAGGCATCTAATATGCTCTCACAGATGTGTCTTTCTAGAATGCATTCATTTCCACTGGTTCCAAGAATGTGTTCTTAGGACTCATTACATCGTCATAGAATCTACATGTTGGGCTCGAGACAACCCCAATTCTAAATAAATATACCTTGAATCTACAAGGCCCTGTTAAAAGGCCGCTAATCAACTTCAGGTTTTTCGTGGATAGTTTGATGCATGATTCAAATCTACTCTAATTGTAGTTTTCCAACAAAAGTTTTAATGGTCTCAAGCTCAACTGGCTTGAGAAGAGTCTTTGCCGCTCTTTATCTTTAATTTCGTTGAATATTCCAATCCAAAGACCTGCTCCAGTATGTCTATCAACTGCTTGACGGAAAGAAATTAATGGAACTGACAGAAAAAGGGGAGCATCAGGAGACACAGATGCTTTTTAATAGACCTAAGGTCCTTACCCAAAGGAAATAATTTTTTTTATCGCAATTCAAATTATTACCATATTTTTTTAATCTCCAAACCACTGTTTCAGGACAACTGTCTCTTCTTATATATGCTTAGCTCTGCTAGCTAAACACTCTCCAATAATGTTAAAAGTAAGCCGTTAAACGAAGAGAGTATTAACACAAAACGAGTTGTTTTGTCAGGAATATAAGCCATAATACAGGGAAATTTTCGGCGATACATTTGCAAACACCATAAGGATTACGTCAATCGGAAGAACAGTTCAGTCGCCACGAACTACCAAAACGAAATGTTGTTGTGCTTAAAATAAAATAAAGAAATAAATACACAGTGAAAAAAGAAAGAAAGAAAGAAAGAATAAAAGAAAAAAATTGTTTAAATAAATAATTAATGAAGTAGAAAATAGAAAAAAAATAAATATTTAGAAAAAAAAAAATAAAATACACTCAAAGAAAAAGTTGAATTTAATAAAATTAAAAAAAAAAAATTGTTAATTAATAAAAAAAAAATTAAAAAATTTTAAAAAATAATTGTTTTTAAAAATAGAAAACGTTTAATAAAAATAAAGGTATTTTCCTTCTCCTTTTTTTCCTTTAATTTACGAATTCAAAAAAAGAAAAGAATAAAAAAAAAACAAAGAAAATGAAAACCTAACCTACATTTCCTACGCGGTAGCTCCAATTCAAAGCTTTTGTTGTTGTTTTAATAAGAGAACAGCAAGAAAAAAAAAACGACAACAGAGTAATCATTTTCGTTCGCTCTCGTTATATTTTTTAAATAACAACAATAACAATAAAAACAAAATAAAGGATTGCTGTGTAACAACAACAAAGCTTAGCAAAACATAAAAACGAAGTGAGTTTACGTGTGTGCTTTTTCTCTCTCTCTCTCTCTCTCTCTCTCTTGCTCTCCCTGTTGGTCGAAAGTAAAACTCGAATAAAACTCAATTACAGTGTTGCCATCGTAGAAGTGACTCTGAAATTGAATTGAAACAAAATTAAATGAAGATACCACTAAACTATTGCGATCAAGTGACCAATTGTTCTGTCCGTCTTTATGAATATCAGGAATATGGGCTTCAGGTATTTCATTTTGTACACACGGCTTCCAGGCATGTGTTCTGATGATCTTTTATAATTTTCACGGAATTATGTCTTGAAGGAATTCCTGTTCCTTAGAAATTTTGCATTTTTTCTACATTTCCCACCTAGAAAGACGAAATAAAGCTCGAATGTAAAAGCAGTAAAGCTCCCTTACTCCTTTCAAAATCTATTTTCCATTACACAGATATGTTCTAGCCTGTTCAGAAGTGGCGGAAACTTCTCTTTTTCTTCTGTAAATAATGTGTTTTACATTCAAAAGTTCTTTGAATTCATTATGCCTGGTTAGTTAAATACAAGAATCAAATCTCCTTTCATGCACTAACTATCTGCCTCTCTANCCTTTCATACACTAACTATCCGCCTCTCTAGCTTTTCTTTTGTCGTGTGCTCTAGCCCCTTCAGCGGTGTAAAGGCTCCTTTAATGTTAGGCTTATTTGTTTGCTCATTGTTTTGAATTTCCACTGGATCTGGGATGCAATAGCGGAAGATCGCCTTTTCCAATATACTATAGTGATTCAGCTGGCTTAGGCAGTCCTGTACTAATCAGGAGTCAACCTCATAAAACCTAAGTATTTGAACAATCCCACTGACTGCATGACTGTGCTGTCATGTGTCGTCCTAGGTGGCTTCTGTCGAATTTATATTGTGCACATGTTTCGCTGGCTTAAACTTCGGAGTACACTTGCCCTTTCTGTATGGACTTCTAATATTTTATTCCTGTTTAGAATCGCTTTTAAAGTAATACACCATAGCTTTTATCAATCCTTGAAACACATTTCTTAACTATTATTCGTAAAGTTTTTATCTCAATCAGCATTACCGTCTTAATCTTCTTAGTTTTGGCAAATCTATGATCTTTTTAGGAACTTTAATTAATTGATCATTACAAGCCTTTAGTCAAGATGGAAACCAAGTTTACTAAAGGCTCTTCAGAAGTGAAATAAACCCTAGGTTAATACATTTGCATCAACACTGTTATGGATCTCTGAAGCACATTCGAAAGACATCTTTTAGTCCCCTATAGCGTTACCATCTTAATTTTTTTAAAATTGGCAAATCAAACTCAAGGATTTCCTAAAATATGTGCTTCATCATGGCTGGTACTCATCAACTTGTTTAAAAAATACCAAAAAATTGACTTTTTTCCTTTAAAAATCTAAAACTGTTATGGTAACAATGTTTCTCCATACCTAAAGCTTCTACACACGCACACCTATACAGTGCAGTACCTTGGCTACAGAAAAGATATACGTACGTATTGTACTCCACCCATTTCCACCAATAAATGTTGAATTATTTTTTAAAAACAACATGAAAATCACTAGCAGTAGTAGCAGCAGCAGAAGCAGCAGCAACAAATACAACTACAACAGTAACAATAGTTACCCAATATATAATAATATCAACGATAATAGAACACGCAACACAATTTCTTTTTTATTTTTTACTCTCGCATACTTTTACACTCTCAAAAGGAAAAAAAGAAAGGAAAAAAAAAGAATCACAAGAAACATATTCGTACGCTCACCAATAAACTCTCGTGTCTCGTGTTGTATACGCTTAATATGGGGAACAAAAATTTCACTTGTGCATACCAGCAGCACATGAAACAGGAATAACGTTGGATTCATCATATAAAAACAACAACAACAACAACAACAGAAAAAGCATAAAATACTCTCATCTTTATAGTCGTTTCTTGTACTCACGCATATATCCTTACTTGTGCTTACTAACACACTTTCATACACACTTATAGCTTATTGGTACGAGTGTACTACACGTACACGCAAACTCTCACGAAAGTGAAAAGAGCAGAGCAAAAGTTTTGTGAAACAGTGTTGCTAATACGTGGAAATATAGGAAAACTGAATGGATATGTAAATAAGAGTTAAATGGTGATTAATTTGAGGATTTTTCTCTGTTAAAAACAGAGAAATTAATAAAAATCAATTGAAAATAAAAACTGATGAGCCTAAATGCTGAACAGCTACGGTGGAGATACTCTAATGTCTTCTACTATTCCACATATCCTGCAGAAATTTGTCCTAGAAAGCATCACCAGTGATTTAACAAGGCTCGCTAAGTCATCAAGCTCAAGTAGTGTCCCCTGAGCGAGTTAAACTCCATCTCCCAAAGAGTCCATAGGGATAGCAGCATACTGGAGGACAACCATATTATCAATTAAGTGAGAATCCTCGTTGTCACTAATTTAAGTGTGACTCGGGACTTAAGAAAGACTTATTCGGTCCAGTTTAAAGCTTTTAAAGACGCCTAACAATCACGAACCATTCGCGTCTTAAGCCAGATTGATTCTATTGCCCTCAGATTCGCTTTAGTAGCAAAAAGACAATTAAGGCCTTAAAAAGCGCTTAAAAATAGCAAATATCCGCTGTAAATGTTATCGAGTCTTTAAGGACTCTAAAATCACTTGCCAAAAATAGATACATTTTTGGGCACTAAAGGGCCAATTACTGATTTTAGCCATTGGTACTCCACGGCAACTCTACAGCTATTATACTATCATTAAAGTTTCTGCCAAAACTATACCATGGAAGAGACAAATCTTTCTTTCCTTAATTATATCTTTTTGGGCGAAATGTGTCCCTATTTTCTGGCATTATAGCAGGTTAAATGCCTTCGAAAATTATTATGGACTAACGTAAATGGGATTTTCTTTTTTTGTCCTTGAGTACTTGTTTCAAACCGAAGATTTTTAATTTCACATTTGAAAAAACGCTTTTTGA
>QOCX01004138.1:0-15453 GCA_005959815.1 Sarcophaga bullata | reverse complement strand
CCCCAAAAAGCATTGAAGCCAATATATTGGCCACCCACTATACTACCCAAAACACCACCATCACCACCACCACACAAAGCCAACAGCAAGCTTAATCAACCCCATATAACAATGAAGAAGAAAAAGAAGCAGAACAACGACAACAACAACACCACTAGCATTAGTATTGTGTTGTGGCACAATGATGCAACATTCAATTCAATTGAATTCAATTCACCCCCACACACCATACAGTGAACATACACTCGCCACACACGCACCAACAATAAAAGGGGGTTGGAAATATGAAATCACTACAACGCGCCGGTAGCTGGCAGGATATGTGCGATTTGACGACGGAATGAAATCAATTGTTACGTTACCGTGCCACAGATCAGTCGCAATCCGGTATCAGTCACACCAGCAACCACAACAACTATTGCAAATGCAAAAAGAAAAAAACAACAACAAAGAAGAAAAAAAAAAACAAAACAAAACAAACAACAACAATTAAGATATTGTTTTTACGTAATTTATCATTCCGATAATAATTATTAAATAGACAAAATAATTCAACAAAAACAACAACAACAACAACAACAACAACAAAAACAAATTAAACGAAAAAATTTAAAATAAAACTTTGTTTTGAGAGAACATCATCGAAAGTTGTTTTGTTGCAAGAAATCTCTATTAAAACAGTTAAAGAAACATTTACCAATAACAACAACAACAACAACAACAACAATAATAATAGCAATTGCAATAACAAAAACAAAAACAATAAAAAACGTTTACCGTTTTGCGTGCATTTTTTTTATAGAAAATTCGCCTACATTCGCGCCACGAANGCGTGCATTTTTTTTTATAGAAAATTCGCCTACATTCGCGCCACGAAACTAGAAAAGTTTAACGGAAGTTGAGGTGTCCGGTAACGGTAACCGGTTCCGATCGTTACTTTTCCCGTTCCTTTTCCTGTTCCGCTTATGACACAGAGTAAAAACTGCTCTCACACAAATACACTCGTTCACAAACACACAAATACCAACGAATTCAAAAACAATTTTGAAGCTTTTAAACAAAAAAAAAAAATTTTTTTTCTTTCGTTCTTTTTTTTTTAAAGTTTTATAATCAAAAAAAAAAGAGCAAAATAGGCAGTAATTGAGTATTTTTATTAACGAAAATCGTTTAATAAAATAAAATAATATTAACAAAAAGAGAGAAAATAAACAAACAAAAATTAACAATTAAATCCTTAATAATTATTTAAAAAAAAAAATTTTTATTCTTAAATTGCTTAATGAATGAATGAACGTTACTCCTGCAATTTTGTGGAAATTATTTGAAGTGTTAAATTGCATGTGAAACAAAAAAGTGAATTGAAAACGTGAATTAATAAGAATTATTTTTACGTGAAAAACCCGGCGGCTTTTTTTTTTGCAAAGCGGCCAAGAGCAAAAAAATTAAATTTTGCTCAGTGGTGTCATGATGCTTGATATAAAACCATCATCAGATTATTTGTCCCGTTCGACAGGAAGCTTTAGCAACTTTTCAATGTTGTTTGCAGGTAAGGACATAAACATTTGAAAGGAAAATTTGGCAAGATCACACATATAAGCATATGCAATTAGAATTAGAAGAAATCCAATGAAACCAATACGGCTTAGTAAGCCTAGTTTCAAACCTCAATTCCCCAAATATCTGTAGACACTATTTTTTTCTTTTAGAACAAACAGGAATAAATTTAAATTAAAAATAAAAAACAATTCTTTGCATCTGTCATTACAGAAAGTAGAGCCTTATTTGCTGTAGAGCATTAGGTACACGAAATAGCTAATGAACCATAGTAACTATTCAAGGTACTAGGTGGCACTAAGTGTTTATGATTGTTTCTAAGAAAATAACTCCGTAACAGTGATTATAACTTGAATAGTTATTAAAACATTTTAGTTAGCTTTCCACACTACGGGTGTGTGTGATGTGTGTGTTAATTTTTATACATCTAAACCTACAGTTTAAAGTCGATTCCGAGCGACAGATTTTTGTGAAACTTTTCATGGCAATTTTTATTTATTCTCAGAGTTTTTGCCAGAAATCTGTTGACAGAAATCTGTAGTCGCCGAGGAAATATTTTTCATATTTCGTTTTTGATATCTGATCTGGGGATTGAACCAACGCCTCAAGTCTAATGAGCCAGCACACTACCCACTGGACTACGGCTATTACAGTGTACTATTCAGGCAGAGTTAATGACTATAAAGACCGTAGCTGTGTGAATTCGCTGTCAGTAATCAGAAAAGCGGCTATTTAATGTCTGTAGAGTAAAGCAATCGCTGTAGTGTAGTAGCTAGTGAAATGGTTTACTAGATGATAGCCCTTGAGCTAAAACCCCAGCTCTGATGCCTCGAGCAAAATGAAGAAATCTTTCTTCCTTCTCCCTACTCTTAGTAATCCTTTGGCAAAAGTTTAATGATTGCCATGAAATCTCTCTGTACTCATGGTTAAAATTAACACATAAAACAGGGGTGTTGCGAGAAACTAGGCAGTCCGATAATTTTAATATTGAAAGAGGCATCAATCTGGAATAATTTTTTTTTATCGAAAATTCGATGAATATTTTGCAATTGTTATTAAATTTAGTTCACAACGAAGTAGCTTGGAATCAAAACAAAAATAATATCAATGTATTGGTTTTACCGATGTTGACCCTATGAACCAAATATCCATTTCCATATCAAATGGTTCCAGAATCATTGGAAAATATACACAATTTTGAAGCATTTTCATGGAAATTACATACTTACATACATAACTGGTCAATCAAACCTTTCAGTCAGAATTGTGGACCTAGTTTCTCATACCACTTATGTTGTTTGTGTTAATTTTCTCCAAAAGTGGTGGGACCTACAGTTTAAAGACGACTCTGAACGACAGATTTTTTTGTGAAGAACCATTTTCTTTTACTCTCCCAGAGTTATTTACCATAAATCTGCTGAAAGGAAATCACCGAAGAACTATTTTTTCTATTCTAAGCTTGGTTTGAACCGTGACCTTATGTCTAATAAGCCAACACACTGCCTACTAGACTACGGTGAATTCTTTCATAGAAATTGTTTATTTTGATTCTTCTTATTATTGTTGTAAAGAGCTGCCCACGTACTGGGTACATCTTTTGTATTCCTTGGAAACTTCATAGTTTACGCCCCTATTATGTCTCCTCTAAGTATATTCCCCTGACAAATTTCAGAATGCTGCTCGTAGTAAACAATGATAATGCCTAGTACTTGATATGGACTAAGCTGTTTCCTCTCTGGAATTCATATTAATGCCCCGCAAGTTTTAAGCATGTGTTCTGATTTCATTAGCGGCATGGAATTCGGCTTCATTTCTAGCAAGTTCTTCTGCAAGTATCTCCACACTATCTAGGATCGAGAAGAGGGCCTAAGATACTTGTTTATACCAAAATTAGACCGTAGTCCTCCATTTATGGATAAAATTAACACATGCAATATGTGTGTAAGTGATGTGAGAAGCTAGGTCGGTTCTGATAATTGCGGACCATAAGAGGAATACCGCCAGTCTCTTTGTTGGGAAAAGTAGAATTCAATTGAAATGTTGCTCACTTTTATATTCTAAGGCTATCTTAGAAGGCATTGTTCTAGGCAACGACGGATGGCAACTCTGTCATCCTAGTACTTGATACAAGAATATTTTCTCATATTTAATAATGACAATGATGCCGAACACGTTTCATTTTGTGGAATTTAAAATAATTCGACAATTTCTTTTGTTTTTTTTCAGATTCATCATACAAAATCCTCTTGGGGATCTCATGGCTCAACCACATCTCAAGGTAAGTTTAGTTTTCGATACTTTTTTTGAGGCTCATTTAAAACTTTTTAAGCACTTTTTAAATTGTCAATCATACCACATACAAACAATAAGAAAAAAATGAAAACTACACACTACAAGTATGATTATGTATAAATCATACGCATATAGAACCAATTTCCAAGAACATGTTGCCACAAAAAAGAAAACATGTTTCCATTTCCGGCATTGATTTGTAATAAACGAACGAACGAACGAATGGAAAAAAAAATACCAAAAAAAAGGTGTCAAAAAAATGATTGGCTTTTTGGATTTTTTTTCTTACTTTCTTACTTTCTTTTTTTTTCCTTGGAATATAAATGTACGATCTAAAGGTGGGTTCAAAAAGGTGCAACTAAAATACATACGTTTATACATACACAAAATATGAATGAAGGAATATGTGTCTTACAAGGGCGTTAAACAAGAGGGTGCGGACGGATTGTTAAAATGAAATGAAGCGTTAATAATTCTTTAATGTTAAATATTATTCAACAATACATATACAAATTTATTTATTGATTTAGATGGTTAAAGTTAAAAATTATGATGATTGTTACAATCATTTGCACGTAAGTCTTACTTGCCACGTAAGTCTTGCACGTACCCGCTTCGTTTACATATGTGTAGCAAGGATAAGGCGACCCTATCAAGAGTTTACCTGTCATATTTATTTCTTGTTTATTCTGTGTTGGTAATATTTTATTGTTTGGTTTGTCTTATTAACCGCCATAAATATTTAATAGAAATTTATTTGCTAGTCTTACTTAATGATGCATATCAATAAGGGAACAAACGATTGACAGAGTAATCAACAGATAAGTGATAATTGAATATTCAATATTAGGGTGGCCATGTTATTACAAAGTCCTTACAAAATCTTTATCATCTCTCTTTAACTGTTTTGTTATTAAAATTTGGTCTTTTGATGACACCACACATCAGTTTTAAAGTAAAAATTATTTGTTTTAAAAATTTATTTTAAAATAACGCGTCAGATCCCTTTTAACAATTCTTATCATGGTCCTGTAAACCTTTATCCTGCGGCTATTTAAAGAAAACCAACCAAAAACCTAACAGAATGCAATTGAAAACTTCAAAAAAAGAACAGAGAAACAAAACAAAAAACAAAAAAAAAACATACGAAAATAATATCATCAGTTTGTGTTATGCTCAATATTTGTGATTGAAGTGTTGTTGCTTTTTGTAAAGTGTGTCCTTTTGACACTTCAGCACTGTATCGTGTCATTCAATTTTAAAAAATTTCTGCTTCGATGCGTGCAGTACACTTTTAGGCAAAATAACAATACCATCAACACAAGCCAACACATCACATCACATTACCGCACATCACAGCACATCACAATAAAAAGATTCTCTCAAACATAACACACACATATACATTCACACCATAGCACTGGTATATGTGTTTGTATTCCACAAAAATTGTTGTAAAATCAGCTTTTATTTGTTCATTTTGTGTGTCTCTGTTTCGTTTGTTGTTATCCATGTTGTCGTCGTTGTTTTTATTCTCTTACACTTGAGTAGCATTATTACAACAGAGAGCGTAAAATATCTCACCCACACCCATACAAACATAGTTTATGAATGTACATCATTAACACAATCAAACCATCATCGTTTTCATCGTTTTCCATCCTTTTGTGTTCATCTTTAACACTTTTTTTCGTTTAAAATTTTTGTTTTTTTTTCTTTTAAAAGAGATTCATTCACTCTTTTGAAAATGAATGTGTGTGTGTGTGTGTGTGGGTAGATACTTGTCGTATGTTTTGGTGTTGGTCTTGACGGGTTTATTTCATAAAAAAAAAACCAAACCCAACAACAACAATATAAAGTTGATAACGAACGAAAAACAAACATAAGCTGTGTGTGTGCACTGCACTGATTTCATGGTGCTCGTATAACCCTGAGGCGATAATTTGTATTGCCATAGCGCCCATTGTATCTAGTACTACTTTTTCCCATGTTATTTGTCTCTCTCTCTCTCTCTCTCTCTCTCTCTGTGTCTGTCTCTGTCTTTATATGCTCAACTTTGTTCTCGAGGATATAATTTAAAAATTTTAAATTTCCCTCAAGGTATTGTTTTGATTTCTTTGTGATCACAATTCATTAAAATTTTCACAACGAAAAGTTTCATTAACAGAAACACAAGAGAAAAGAAGAAAATTCCATTTATTTAGTTCTCAACAACAAAGACATGCTTGTCGAGGATTCGAACAAGGTCTTTGAGTTCGAGTTTGTTTTTTTAAATCCACATTAACTTGACTTGATCATATTTTACTCAAGAATATTGAATGATGTCTTCTGCGTTTACCCTTACATACGACCATTCGTTTCGATTTTCTATGATGGGGATAGAGGGAGTAGTGTACGACAAATTAGTTTTGAATTATAATTTTTATCGTCTAGTATTTAATAAACAAGAGTGTCTGATAGGAATCTGATCTAGAACTCCAACACTCGCATGTTAATACATTGCCCACTACTGATACACCCTATGAGACGACTGCAACGACAAATATTATTAGACAACGTTCTTTCATAGATTTGCTAGTTATTGTTAGTGGATTTTAAATTGCCAGACATGCTATAATGCTGTGCAGAAGACTTTAAAGAAAATCCTGGGGATGTTAGCCAGCAATTATGCATAGGATGTACACAATAATGGTCACACCAATAGTGACTTATGGAGCCACTGTCTAGACAAACGGAGTGAATCTGAAAGCAGCTCAATTGAAATCAGTTGCGATACAGAGAATACCGCATTACAGGGGCTGTTCCCACAGCGGCGTTGGATGATTTAAATCCACTGCATATAGTAGTGTAGACGAAAACTTTGATGTCTATGGTTAGGTTGATGAGAAAAAAAATCTTTTATGAAGGTTATTAAACAATTTCAGGACATAAGAAATCGATTGGCTGGCATCTCTCTCCTTAAACCGGTCCCTTAGGCAGAAGTAGTAGAATTTATGATTTTGGAAAATGGTTTGCAACAACACTTAGTAATAAAAATGATTGGAGTGTGGTGTACAAGAGAGTCAAAATGTATCTTGGAAAGAAATATTCCAGAGGAAAACTCATGGGTATCGTTCAAATACAAGTCAATATCATTGAAAAACGTACTCAATTCTACTTGGATAAGGGATAGGCAAGTAAGACTACCATTCGTAGTACCTGACCCTTATAAGGTTAAATCGAATAAAGTGTAAGACTGTGTGAAGAAGTTGAATAAGATACGTAGACAGTATGAGGTTATCATCCCAAGACATGTGAAAATTCTCAGCAATGAGCAAGAAAATTGCCGTAGTCTAGCAAGTAGTGTGCTGGTTTATTAGACCTGAGGTCACGGTTCAATCTCCAGGGCAGACATCTTGGAAATATTTTCCTTCTGCGACTTCTTCTTAGTTGAGTAACATTGAAAAGCTTCCCAGAAATCTGTAGCTCGGAGTCGACTTTAAAGTGTAGGTCTTGCCAATTATGTATGAACAAGCAGATAAGCTTACGGGGAGGGAGGAACTTCCGCAGCTCAGCTACACAGTGCTAGAACCCTTCTGTGTATTGGAAGCGGATGTTTGGAAAGGCGTGCTTAACCAAAGGAAAGATAATGGGAGGTAAATACTCTTCACAAAACAAATCGGTTTGAGGTAATCAAAATTTTTATTGGGAAATTATAGTAAAAGGATACTGGAGTCATGTATCCATATCCGCTCCATATTTGCCAGCACCTGTTTCTGTAGAATAACTACTAGCCTAGCTTAAAAAAATTTAATAAGCGCACCAAAGCAAGGAAAAAAATCTGAAAGTATGGGATAAAGTTTCTAGCGGCCCCGTGCCTCTTAAAGGAACGAAGAGGTAAACACACATACATACATAATAGGTCATTACAAACTGTCAGTCAGGATTACTACCTAGTTTCTCACAACACTTATGCTGTGTGTGTTAATTTTATACATGAGTGGTGGGACCTACGGTTTAAAGTCGGTTCTGAACGAAAGATTTTTTGTAAGAAACTTGTCATGGCAATGTTTTACTCTCAGAGTTTTTGCCAGAAATCTGTTGAGAGGAACTCGCCGAAGAAATAGTTTTTCAAATTGTAACGTAGGGTTTGAACTCTGGCCTCACGTCTACCTATTAGAGTACGGTGGCTGCAACAATGGAAAATAGTTATGAACGATATTGTTACTTACCCAAGATTAATCCTAGACTTTTAGGAAGAATGATATATTCTACATACATACATATACATACATACATACATGCATACATACATACATATATACGTATGTATATCGTTACAATTATAATTATTTTTAATTTAAAAACGTAACGAATTTTTTCTTGTTTTTTGTTTGCAGGATACAGCTCAAATGCCTTAAGTAGTGTTGGTGTTAGTATTGGCAAATCCTCATTGGATCCCCACACATTTAAGACAGCCGGTAAGTAACTTTTTCAACAAAACAAAAATATTTTCATAAAATTTTCCATGAAATTTATCGATTTTTTTTCTTGTATTTCAACTTTCCCTCAACGTAAAACTGTCTTATTTTATTTTTTACTTTTTTGTTTCTTTTTTTTATGGAACTCACAAGAATGTACGTTTTTAAGTGACACTTGAAAACGAAACAAAATAATGCCTTAAATACCTCCCCTTCAAAAGAACACACAATCACTCTGAAGCAGAAAACAATACAAAATCATGTGGCACTTGAAACGCATTTGCGGCAATGACACATAAAAATACACAACAACAACAAACAACAACAAAAATCATTGAAAATTTAAATATTTTTTGGTATTTTTATTTGTGTCTCCCTTCTCCTCCTCTCCTCCAATTCTCATTTGTATTGTTTTGAGTTTTTTTTTTTTTTTTGATTTTTTTTGTTTGTTTGCCTTCTAAGGCAGTCGACTGCTTTAGTTTTTTTAAGCATACAAATGATCGTGCGCCGATTTGAAATGATTTGCTGGCTGAAGTAGAGAAGTCGAAAGGGGGAACAAGTAATAATAATGAAAAGGACCTTTAAATATTACTCTCTCTCTCTGCGTACTGAGGTTGTTGTTCGCTTCAATGCGAATTGAATTGTAATGAAATGGCAATTCAGTAGTTCGCTGTAAAGCCAAAAAAAAGCATAAAAAAAACTGTAATAAACCGTAATATAACGCAATACACCGCAAATTACATACACAAACATTTCTACTTCAGTGGCAATACATACAAAACAATAACACAAGAATGAACACCAATACATACATGCATACATACGAGTACACACATACATTGTTTAATACTTTTCGTTTGTTTTTTTATTGTGATTGCGATTAGTTCAGTTCAGCTTAGTTTTGCTTATTGTTTTTGTTGTTGTTGTTGTTTGTTACCGTTGTTGTTTGTTTTGTATTAGTGACTTAATGTGATGTTGACCTGTCAAATTTTGACGGTCACGAATAACTTTTTACAATAAAAACTGTTTCAAATCAAAAAAAAAAAATCATTTTGTATGCGAATCAAAAATATTGAGACAAACAAACAATTTTTTTTTATGTCACATACAGTCAACGACAAAAACAAAATTTATTTGCGGATTATGCTACACTTTTGTTGTAATAATAATATGACTTTCTCTCTCGTAGACATTGGAAGGTAATATAGTTTTTCAGATACATTTGGCTGATATCAGAAACTGAAATTATGATGAAGCTAACGTCTTAAAGCCACCAAGTTCAAATGCATTAACGGTGTTAGAACTTCATTCATTTTGGAAGCAGAGTTGACTGCTGGTCCAATCTGGACTATAAATATGCCACGGCCATGTTAAAAGTGATTCAATAGTTATTGGATGGTTGAGTGCCATAAAGTCCCAAATAAAGCACACCTTAATGTACATAGTCTTCAATGAATGTTGGGGATGTCTTAGGGAAACTTATGATCATTTAAAGATTACATTCACATGGATTTCCCCACATAGGAATATAAACTATCCAGGGCTGGTACAGAACTTACAGTGTTCTCAGTTTAATGAGATTTTGTTCGTTTGTTTACAAGGTGTTTTGACTCTGTTAGCTGCAGGAGGGTACGTGGAATATTGCTGTGAGTGATATTCCCATTACTTCCATGCTTTTGTAGTCGCCGTAGGCTATTAGGTAGTGTGTTGGCTTATTAAACGAAAGGCCAGGGTTCGCAAACCGATCAAACATCAAAAACGAAATATGAAAAAATATTTCGTAGACGACTTCCTCTCAGCAGATTTCTGGCAAAATGTCTGAGAGTAAATAAAAAATTGCCATGAAAAGTTTCTCAAAAAATCTGTCGTTCCGTGTCGACTTCAAGCTGTAGATCCCGCCACTCATGCATAAAATTAACGCACACAACATAAATGGTGTGAGAAGCTAGGCCGTAATCCTGACTGAAGGGTTGTAATTACCAATTATGTATGTATGTAGGGCTGGTACGGAATTTACAGTGTTCTCAGTTAAAGGAGATATTTTTCGGTTGTTTACAGAGTGTTTCGACTCTGTTGGCTGCAGTGAGTGCTTTTGCATGGAATTTATAAAATGTGGTCTCTAGAGGGCGAAACATTTTTTTTTCATACTCGAACGAATGCAGCTGTTATGAATTGTAAAGAAAAACTCGGATCGCGAGTTTTTGATGCCAGAATGAAATATTCTGAGTTCATGAGGAAACTCGCGGATATCTTCTAAGCGGAAGGCTGTACCATCGAATGTTGTGCCAAATTCAACCTCACTAACGCGCCCATGTCTCTTATCGTAAATAGTAGGTGGCGATTTCGAGAAGCTGAATCAGATAGACGAACTTGCAAAGAGGGGATCTTTCACGCCTTTCACATTATAGGGCCAGAACAGTTCTATGTAGGTAGGTTTGGATATTAGAATTGTGCGCTCAATAAAGGAAAACTAAAGACTCTTTTTAGATCAAATAGGTTTGAGGCAATCAAAACATATATAAGAGGAGATCTGAGTCATGTATAGGGACTATCAGGAAATATCCTGAGATTGATAAACTTTTTTCACACTGTAAACTCCAGAGTATATGTATTCAGTATGAGAACTATTTCTAATCCAACATCTAGATTCGGTGACTATGAAAGTGGATCATATTTTTTGTCATTGACTGTAAAAGATAATAAAGGAAAGGCGATAATAAAGAAATAAAACTGTAACGAAGACTTGTAAAAATCTGAATGAATGTCAATCATACATTGAATCATAAATTGCAAGATTGTATTGTGTTTGCTTAAAGTGTGTGAATATACTATGTGCAGTGTGTGTCGTGTGCGGACAATAAGGACGCGTGGCAAAAGTGAGTTTTTTTTTTTAGCTTAGCTAGCTACACACGACAGAAAATATTAGCAGGCCAAGAGAGAAATATAATGAATGAAAAAAAAATATTGTTTCTCTTGCTTAAACAATAGAATCAGAGAGTTATCAAACGAATTCAATGAAACAAAACTGATATTAAAGGACAATAATAATAATTTAATAAAAAAAGAAAAAACTTTGTAATTAAGAGTGAATAGGGCTTTTAAATGTCGTTGAGACAAAATTCCTTTTGGCCACTTGCTAACTACCTATGCTTAATGCACTCTCTTGCATATTTTTGTTGTTGTTGGTTTTTTTGATTCTTAGAATAGTTTAGTTTGGAGGAGCACGCCAATGTTTTTCTTTTCTTCGGTTTTGTTGCCAAAACGGAGACGGAAACATAGTTAACGCGCGTACTAAGGAAATATAACCTTCTCCTGTAGAGTTTTTTTTTGTTTTTTTTCTCTCTGCTCATCTAGGGGATTTTGTATTTCGAATATTTAAATATTTTTACTTTTGCTGGACTAAATATAAATACTACACACACACACACACACACCTATATGGTGTCTCATATGCAGGAATAATGATGCACTTCAACTTGTGTAATACGAAGTAAAGGGGGAGAAAAAAAAGCATGCAACTACGTATGGAAACATCTGTTGTTGCCGTTGTTATGGTTGGCGTTGTTATTGTTAAGAAACAATAAAATATTCCTCGGGAGTCCTTAAACACACACAAAATCTGTGTTGAGAATACCGCAAAATGAGTAAATGAATGACTGAATGAATATGGGAATGAAATAAACAAACGAACAAATGTTTGTACGTACGTATGTGAGTTTAAATGAATGATTGTGTAAAAATCCTTAATAATGTACAATAAAAAAACAAAATGTTTTAATTCGAAGTGCATGCATAAATGAATACTTTTTAAATAAAACAACAACAATAACAATATTTGTTAAACAGAAACAAAAAAAGAAAAATAACAGAAAAACACTAACAAAGTATTACAATATTAAATGAAATGAAGAATACTAAGTACAATATAACACACAACAGAACTCTTGACAAATGTAATGTATCCATACATACATACCCTACATATGTATGTATGTACATACATATGTATCTTTATGTAAGCAAATGTTTAAAAGTGTATAAGTGCCACGCCCTAAGTGCTCTTCAAAAAATATGTTGAAAAATTCATTAAAAAAAACTTATTTTGTTACTATTTAGTTTGAATATTTGGTTTGTTTCCCTTTACATTTCCTCTTTATTTGCTTCTTCTTTGGTTCCATTAAAACAAAATCATAATAAAATCAGAGAACAATACAAGAGAAAACTCTAAAATATCCATTACAATACATACGTAACATATATTTCGGTTACGATGAATATGCTCATGGCTCTGGCCACTTGAATACCAACTTGTGGACATTTTAAGTTGTTTTGTTTTGTTTTTACGGGGTTTTTCAAGCTTTCAAATACTTGTGCGTGATACTTTTAATTTAAGAGCACTTACACCTACGCCGAAATAAAATATTTTCGAAATGCAAATGCTTGACGTAATGAAATTTCATCATAAAATATTATCAAAAAAAAAAAAAAAAAAAAAAAAAGGAGACTGATATCTGAAGTATTAAGTATTTTATGCTGCTAAACTAAATACATTTATCTGAACGGGGTTTCTTTTAATGGAAGCCTCTTTCAAACCTTTTTACCTTTTCGCTACATTTCCTTGCAATAATGAAGGATTGTAGGTTTTAAAAAGAAATAATAAAGTCATGCTAAAAGCAAGCAATTGCTTGAAAATAGTTTACAAAGCATAAACAATAATTTTTTTTTTATAATTTTTCTCTACAAAACATTTGCTACAATTCTCGAGAATCCATAAATATATATACGTTCCCATGGTGTAAATAAGGACCACAGGATCTTTACAAAATTTAACACCCTATTCCTGTAAGACAAATGATTTCAGACGAACATCTAAATATTTGACGTAGATATTCATGTGAAATTATTCATCTTCCAGCAAAATTGTTGATAATTCTGTCTTTTTTATCTTGAGCCAAGTCCCAACATTTCTGAATAGCTTTGCCCTCTTACCGACTAAACGATTCTATGTGTAAGCAGGACATTCTCTTCTACTACTGCCATAAGGATTCCATTATAAATTAGTTTTTGATTTATCTTCAGAGCCTTTTCTAAGCGCATAACCTAATCAATTTCGTTCTCATTTTTTGTTATTGTCCAGAAGCTTTAAAAAAATTTTTTCTCAAACATTTGTTTACAAAATCCCAGATATTGTTACACAATCGTTCAATGTATGAATTTCACACTTTTCTGAAGTGGATATTGATTTACAACTGCAAATGAGAATTGACGATGGGTAAGGTTACGTTGCGTAATTGGTAGGATTAGCAGGGAATCATTTTCTGTAAGCTGTTTCCCTACGCATGTAGATAGTCGGTTAGATTGAAGGGCTGAAACAGCCACAAGAGGCCAACAGGAGGCTAAATTTTATATAATGCCACAAATATTGTAAGAGCTTGATAGGCATGTGCTTATGCATCCACCTAATAATTCACATCTAGCAGCAATTACTAGCAATTGATGAAATTACTACTCCTATTCGTATCTATAAAACTCATTTTCCTGATGAGCAAAAATTGCTTCAATTCTTGTTTATTTTATGCTAAAAGAGGCAGAACTTTAATTCTAAAGTACTTACTTAATAGGTCTTAACAACCCGTTTGTCCGATTCTGGCCTGCCTTACTTTTTTTTCAAGGAGCTTATACTTCACATGTGTCTTCGCTCGTCAGTTGGCCATATCAAACGATGACAGGGTTTCGTCAATTTTTGCACATCAAACTTAGGTAAAATGTTTCTCTACCTTGATACTGTCATTAATTTTCGCGCATCAAATTCCCAACTTGCCAGAACATGCTCTTCTATCCCAATGGTATGGTCAATAGCTAGCTTAAGCGGTGCATATTAATGAGCTGAGAAATGTCCATATTGTTGGGGAGCATATACAGCTCACTTTTGAATCGAATGCGAAAATCATCGTCAACTACTAAAGGACCAAAAACCTTTTATTTCCAAGGCAGTTTAAACAGTGCATAACAGCATGACGATGATTACGCGACTTAGGGAAGTATGAGAAGAAAGAGCAACTTGTACACTATCTATCGAACTATAAAGGTCTCTGCTACTCAACAGCCCATTGAGACCGTAGCAACAGTTGGCAAAAGTAATTCTACACTTGATCTCCAGACTGACATCATTTTTAATGGTATCGTGGAGAGCCATCATTTTTAATATAAAAAAAGTCAGCAGTAATCTAGTAAGTAGTGTGTTGGCTTATTAAACTTGAAGTTAGAGTTTCAAACTCCGGGTCTGATATTTCCAATAAACGTAAATATGAAAAAAATATTTGCTGCGGCGACGTTCCCGCTCTCCCACAATAGATTCTGCAAAAACTCAGAGATTCAATAAAAAATTGTCACGAAAAAGTTTCTCAAAAAAACTGTCGCTCGAAGTCGACTTCAAATTGTAGGTCCCGACTTACTTACTTACTTACTTAATTAGCCATAAGAACCCGTTTGTACGATTTCGGCCTGCCGCAACACATTCTTTCAGACTTCTCTGCTTCTTGCGCGCCTACGCCAGTTGGTCAGACCAATCGATGACAGGGCTTTCTCGATTTGGTCCTTCCAACTTATACAAGGTCGTCCTCTTAGCCGACTTCCGCAGATCACCGCATCAAATACCAGTCTTGCCGGAGCATCCTCCTCCATTCGAACGACATGGCCGAGCCAGCACAGCCGCTTTATATTAATACGCTGTACAACGTCCATGTCGTTGAGGAGCTCATACAGCTCACTGTTGTATCGGATGCGGAAATCTTCGCCAACTCGCACTGGACCGAAGATCTTACGTAGGACTTTTCTCTTGAATACTCTCAAGGCTGCTCAAGGTCCCGACACTTATGGATAAAATTAACACACACAACATAGGTGTTTGCAGAAGCTAGGTCGTAATCCTGACTAAAGGGTTGTAATCAACAATTATGCACCTATTATCTATGTATGCGTGATTGAGCCGAAATAAATAAATTCACTAACTAACTTCGAAGATATAAATATCGATCGTAATCTGTCCGTACTTGTCGACAACATCTTTATTTTTATTAGCTTGAATTACTCATTTAGTCAGGATTACAACCTAGCTTCTGAAGCCAACCAAGTTGTGTGCATTAGT
>QOCX01004137.1:2690-15454 GCA_005959815.1 Sarcophaga bullata | reverse complement strand
AATGTACTCGCATAGAGGACGGCTGTAGCTTGATACAAATTAATGTGGCAACCTTACAAAAACTGTTATCGACCAACTAATGCTATATGCTGCTCTTTTTAGTCCAGCGAAAAGCAGGTTGGCTTACTACACAATAACTAGTGACGATTGATTTGCTAACTCTCATAAGAATTTATAGACTCCGCAGGGCAATGACGGGAACAGCCATCAATTTTAGTAGCATTTTAGTAGCTTTTGTTTTACGAGCATGATTAATCGATTCAATAAATTTATGACGATGGAATTTTGCAGATTTTACGGGTGATGGAATGTTGAAAAGTGACTACAAACCTGATTAATACGGAATCGAACATGGAAGGGAAGTCATAATCATATTGCAAGAAAATCCCTGGCCTAACAGTGAACATCATAGAACGTTTTCCTTCAGGAGACCAATACCGCAATACAGTATTCATAGAGTTCGTTTTGTCTAGAGGACAACATATGGCAACCCTGTCATTATAGAATCCGCTAAATTGGATAAAACTTAAGCAATGAAATTAAAACAAAACAGTAGAACAACAGAAATAATGTCTGCTCAGTCAGTTCTGCTAGAAAATTTAATTGTTTCTTTAATAGACCAAAGGCTCTCAAAGGGTATTTCTTACTTCTTCTTATTATTCTTTGCTTTGTTTCAGTGGCTTTAAACAGTTTACTCTAGCTAAGTAAATACCATAAATTTAAGCCGCCATGAGTATTTTGGTGTGCTTACCACGTCGTTAGAACCATAGAAAGCTGTAAGCAACTCACATATATTGGAGTTATTTTAATCAAGACATAGTCCTGGAGATTTTACGAAAGTATCACACTCTAAGGGCTCTGCGTCATCGGGTTTTTTGGTCAACTCGTTCACATCATCACAGCTACGACAGTGATCAGTAGACAGTCAGGAAAGAGTGGCTATCACCTTAGAAGATAGGTACACTAAGACCATGTATGGTATGCTTGAATAACTTCTTCCGAAGGAAGAAGATAATGAGGAGGCTATTTTTTAAAGCTTGGCTCATCAAAGCAAAACATGGACTTCTTGACGTCACCACTTTTCTGCCATGTATTCTGAAATCGCCGTAGCTAGCTAGGTAGTGTGTTGGCTTATTACGGCGTGAGGCCCTATTCAGGACCCCAGGTTAGACATCGAAACAAATATGAAAAAATTCTTCGGCGACTTCCTACTCAGCAATTTCTGGCAAAACTCTGAGGATAAATAAAAAATTGTCATGAAAAGTTTCTTAGAAATCTGGTGGTTAGACTCCAACTTTTAAATTGTAGGTTCCCGCTTATTCACGTATAATATTAACAGCACACAACATAGTTGTTAGTGATCTAGATTTACACTCTGAGAAACTGTACTGTCTGTGACAATAGGGAATATAAATGTTGAGTGGTTTACTTGTACCCATGAGGTCCGTACAATAATGACTGAAGGTTTGTAATTGATCATTATGTATGCATGTAATCGAGTGAGAATGTGTTCAGTATCTTTGAGTTTCTAAGAACACACCATCCACTGGAAATTCGAGCTTAAGGAAAGGTCTCTATAACAACCCTGTGAATATCACAGTATTAACTTGAAGAAGACAACAAAATTTTTGATGTAATAATAAAGTTTGATTTTTCTTTGTTAGATCTTTTAATTATCACACAGCCCTCGTATGCAAAATATATTTTTATTCTAAATCTTAATCATTTCTGCTCTGTACAAGAAGCACAGCTTGACACAGAATACGTTTCATCTCTAGTTTATTGGCGATGAACGCGTTAACAAAAGAACGAACGAACGGAACGAACTCTCTTAACAGCCATACAACAATATATTTTTGGCTTCACCTATTAACTTGGCTGACTGGCTGGCTGGTGGCTGGGCTTGCTTATTTATTTATTATTATACGCCAGAAATAATACACACGTCAAAAAGAAAACAAAAATTCATAAACACCATCTCGAGAAAACGTTGTTACTTAGTAAATAAAAGACAACAACAGCAACAGCAACAGCAATAACAACAACAACACACAACAACAACAATATCAACAATTTAATGACTTGTCGAACTTGTGGAACCAAAAGACGAGAATAAAACAAACCAGAAAGAAAGAAACGACACAACGAAAGAAAAAAGAAATTCCATTTCTTTTTTTAACACAGTTCACTCTTCCTTATGTTAATAGTTGCTAGGTTGGGTGTTGTTGTTTGCTATTTTCATAGGACATTTTGGCAAGACAAGAAAAAAAAAAAAAACATCGATACATCGAAACCACTGTTATCTCCAAGTGTTCGATTTTTTTCCTCTACGATTCTTAACAAAAAGAAAGTGATTTTTTTTCTTTTTTATTTTTTGCCAATCTAACTGAAAGTGAAAGTGTTGTTTGGTTCAGCTTTGACTTTGACATCTGTCAAATGTAATATTTTTTGCAAAAAAAAAAGAAAAAATCAAAGAAAACAAAAGACCAAAATTACCGCCGCAAACATATTAATGAATAATACTTCGTTAGCAGCGTGTCATGATTTGCTCTTCCGTGCTTTTACTGTGTGAGAACGAGCAAAGAAAACAGAAGAAACTTAATGTTTGAAAATACGTGATTATGATGAATATGTCATTTAGTTGTTGAAATAAAAGTCGTGTTACGAAATTCGATTTTTGTTTTTAGTTATTTTGGTTTCTAATTTTGCATTCGACGAATTCAATTCAGTTATTTCAATAAGAAGAAAACTAAAAGAAAGGCAGACAAAGGAGAAAGAAAAAAGACAACAGAAATTAAACAAAAAGATTTATTTAATAAATGGCCGATTTTGGAATTTTAATGTTACCGATTAGGTGTTAGGCGAGTTAAATGGGGCTATTCTACAGGCAAACTTAAACAAGTGAAGTTTAATTTCTTGAAAATCGAACAACTGATTTCAAAGCGGCGACGTCATAATTTGGTGAAGTCACGCATCACTCCCGTGCGGTAGCAGCGTGTATACGAGGTAAAGAATGGACGTTGAGGCTTTCGAAATTCAGATATGGACGATGAGAACAGTATTAATGGCTGTTGAGTAGTAGTAACAGGTAGGTCAGTAGTAGTCGTAGTGAGTAGTAGTAGTAGTAGTAGTAGTAAGTAGTAGTAGTACGTGAGTAGTAAGGCATAGTAGTAGTAGTATTAGTGCAGTAGTATATAAAATAGTATAACAGTAGCCAGCAAGTAGTAGTAGTATTAGTAGTGAGTATAGTAGTAGTAGCATATAGTATAATATAGTAGTAGTAGCAGTGGTATAGTAGTAGGAATACAGTGTCGTATTATAGCAGTAGTAGTAGTAGTAGTAGTAGATAGTGAGTAGTATAGTGTGGTAGTAGTAGTAAGTATTAGCAATCAGTAGTAGTAGTACTTAGTATTAGTAGTATCAGATAGTAGTAATATAGTAGTAGTAGTGTAGTAGTAGTAGTAGTAGTAGTAGTAGTAGTAGTAGTAGGTGGTAGTAGTATAGTGGTGAGGTGGTATTAGTGAGCCCGGCTGAGGTATAATCTTACTCATCATTGTTTTCCAAAAAGTTTTTCGAACGGCGCCGTAACATGTAGCCGAATGTTGTTGGAAAACTACAGTTTTGTGTTCTGTTTCCACGGCTTTTTCGTTAACCCAGGCTTCAAGCAAATTAGGTCTTCTGTATTAGTTCGGCTCGATTTTTAACACCTCATTATGCATTACACCTATTTTAATCTCACCAGAGCATCACCGTAGGATTTGCTTTGTTGACCCAATCCTCACATATGATCTCCTGCGGCTTGGGGTTGTCGATACAGTAGACTCCATTTTTCAGCATTTCCAAAATCGCAAAACACTTTTTCCTTATCTTCCCGCATCAATAAATTCTGCTGATTTTAAAGGTTTTGCAATTGCAGCTTGAGTCACATATAAAGGTGGTAATAATAATTCAAGCACTTGTTTCCAATTTGTGATCTTCGACCTTCCTTGGATGTAACGGACACTCTTTGACATTAATGTCAAAAATCGGCACTCGATTCACTAGCAAACGATGACTCACACATGCAGTTTTTATTGCAAATTAGTGGCTCCACAAAACATAATTTTCACATCTTGAAAAAATGATGATTTGCACAACCATCCAGCCAGGTGGAAAGATCAAGAGACTTAACGGTCACTAATAATAACAAAACAATACATTTCAATAGGGGACATTGCCTCTGATCAACAATTTATGGTAACCCTGTTGCTCTAGAACCTGCTATAGGAGTCTAATAAACAAGAAATCTCCCTATTCTTCGTTGCATATGATTAATAAATGCCCTCTTAAATATTTCGTAAAACCACCATTAATATTTCCCTTGTCTCTTAAATATATTCAATAATCGCTTTCAATTCCTACTTTTCCCCCCCCCCGCTTAAATATGAAATTATTTCATGCGTATTAAGCGACACCACATTTTGTGGTAAAAATATGATGGCACATCGACTGAACTGTTATTATAGACAATAAAAATTGACAATAAAAATTGACAATTTAAGCTTTAAAGTCAGTTGGCAATAATAAACGCTCTATCTCTCTCTATATCTCTCTCTCTCTGTGTGTGTGTGTATACACTAGGCTACACTCAATTATCATTAATGTGGTGGTGGTAATACAGCAAATGGATGTGTGAACAAATTCTGACAGTAGCAGCAACAAAAACTAGTAGAATTTAAACCAAAGAAAAAAAGAAAAAAAACACACCACAAAAATTAAAAAGCCATGAATGTTACCAAAAAAAAAGGGATAAACGGGGAAAAGAGGGAAAAAAACTGATGCGATAATGTTGAAACCAAGGGATTAACAAACGAATATTAAAAATTATCACACACACACACACGGCCATTGAAAGCATTACGGTGGTGATAACATACTTGGAATAATGACATGTAGATGAGCGTCAGGGTGCGGGTGGTGTATAATTGTGTTCAGGTGTATTTTATACAGGGAGGGGGAACAACGTGTATAAAAAATATAAAAAAAAATTTCAATTTAATTTCCGTTTTTTGGTCAGCGCCAACCCAACACTTACACCCGAATACGCATGTGGAGATAGTTTTGGCCTGACAACTGCCATAAAAACTGTTGCTATGCAAACAATTCACTAGAAAATAACCAAAAAAAAAACTCCATTGACCTTGGTTAACAGAAAATTTATTTCAATTTTCCTTAAATTACCTTTAAATGATGAGATAATAACCTGCTCGCCTATTAAAGTTTCAAATGTCAGCAAGAAATCATATTTAAAAGAAGAAATTTAATGCCTTCAGACTTTCTAATGCCTTATTATAGGCCTATTTAAGCTTGTTATTGAACGCTTGGAATTTATTGAAAAAAAACCCCGAAATTTTAAAGTGACATTCAAATATTTTCGTTTATTTATGAGCGAAATGCAAATAATTTGACATTTCTTGCCCTTCTGCTCTTTTAAAATTCATTATAAATGAAGAAGCTTGTAACAAATCGTTTGTAAATCAAAGCATAACGCCTCGAGCTTAAACATGCCGTCAAACAATAAAAAAAACAAAAACAAAGCAAAGACAGATGGATGGGATTAAAAACACTTTCTACAACAAACAAAACCAAGCTGACCTATACATATAAACGTCTCGTTAAATGTTTACAAATGATTGTTAACTCTGGCAGTATTGCCATACGAATTAATTAAATTTCTTTCTTACACGCTGTGGTTAATAAAAGCTGATGATAATCACGCTTTAGTTTTAGTTTGAAAACATAACACCTTGAACAAGGCAGCTAGCTAAGCAATAAATTTCGTTGTTTTTTTTAATAAAATAGGAGGCCACAGTTCCTCGTTTAAGGATTACAAAGCATGCACATTAAATACGTATTCAGTTTAACCGTTATGCTGGCTTTTCTAGCCACCACAACGGTAAATGTAGATGGTAAGTGTGACAAGGCACATGTATGGTGATGAAATCGATATTAATTTCACATTTCCACAGCTCGACGCATAAGACTACGCCCCTTGTCAGCCAAAGAAGTTGTCAGAATTCTAAAGGCAGCCGGCCGTGAAGATGCCATACCAGAGGGTCGTGTTGTTACCCAAGGAATAGCTGCCATTACGGGTTTTGCTTTAGGCTTAACCAAAGGCATAGGCGGTGCAATGCTAGTTGACATGGCCAGCTCTAATGCAACCCAACAGTTTATTCAGGACGTTGCCAACTATAATTACACGGGTATGATGCCAGATTTTCAAGGTATCAATATGACCGCCTTATGGCAAATGATTAAGGGTAGTTCTGCTACCAATTCCAGTGGCATCACCTACAAAACAACCGAAATCTGTTTTGATACACGTGTTGACGAACCCGTTGCCGCTACCGTTGGACGATCGGCACGTGGACACAGTGAAGAGTATGACTACGATGATGAAGACGCAGACGCCGACGAAGACAATGAAATGGCAAGGCAAGCAACTGTTTCATCGCCGCCGGCGACCTCTCCCACTGTTGCTGCAGCAACAGGTGCAGCCACAGGCAGTGGTACGGCTGATACAGGTGATATTGACACAGGTTCTGCCGCCGGGACTGCAGCCGGTACTAACACTGATACTGGAACTGGTTCAAATGTTGATGCCGGCGCGGCCACTACTACCAACTCAAATACGATGACACAAACCGACGGCGGTACAAGTCAAACTTGTATTGTGTTCGAGAAGCCAATAGTACGTAAACGTCGTTCTATGCGTGGCCGTCGTAGACTTAGGTCGATTTTAACTTATTGAAACCCCTCTGAGGGAGTCTACTTTAGTTATTTAATTTAATTTATTTAAAAACTTAAGTTATTTATTTAAATAAACAAAACAAAACATTTTTTCTTTTTTTTTTTGTTATTTTAAAAAATTATTTGAAGCCTGAAATCAAAATATTTTCGCCAAAAAAAAATTCTTTGCATTGCCTTCCACACATCTAGGCTGGCATGTTTAATTTCAATTTCAATCAATATTTTCATTGTTTTGTGTTGTTGTTGTGGGGCAGGGTAGTGTAGTGAAATATAAATTATCCTTAATGGGATCATTTCGGATTGAATGTCACAATTATTGAAGCATTATGAGCACAATTATTGACATTTCATGTCCACAAAGTAAATAAAGCACAACCAACTTCACTGTGATTTCCTTTACAAAACAATAATAAAATGAAAGGGGTTGCAGTGTGTTGTTTTCAGGCTATTAATGGTAAAAATAAAAAGATTCTAGCATTACGTTTAATTGAACAAGTAAAACAATTGTGCGTCAAATTAAGTGAATTTCATGCGGATGAGTAAACTTACTGTAAAGTGTGTAGACAACAGAGATGGAAAACGTTAAACATTAAACATTAAAGCATGTGAATTGCTTTAAAGCTAGAAATTAATTACGATTTCTTATGAGTTAGTAGTCTTGCTAATTATTTAAGAGGCTAAACTCGGCAGAGAACAAGCTTAGAGGCGCCTACTAGAAAACCAAGTTGAGATGGCGAATAGGCTCCGAAAATTTTTTTTTTTTTTCAAACAAAAGAGTTTTAAAATAGTTCTCCACTGTTTGCAGGAAATAAATTCAAATTCTTCTTATTTCTTCATTATTCCCCCCCCCTCCCCTCACAGTTATACCAAGTTTTATTATGATTAATGTAACACTCACTTTGAGTGTGTGGGGCCGGCCATAAATTTCGTAGTTTATTTGCAATTTCTTTTCAAACGTTTGTCAAATGTAATCAAAGCTCTACTTTAAATCAATTTTAGTTTCATTAAACCAATGTCCGTTACGTTCTTTCCTTCCTCCTGATATCCTTACCAACCAATTGTATCCCTTTTTTTATCACAAACATTTGTCAACATGGCGGGAGAGAAAAAATCTTTATATTTCGGGAGCCGATAAGACCAACATAAAATATCCTGAGAAAAAGGAAAATCTTTTGGGAAAACAGCGAGACAATAAAAACGAAAAACGAAGGAAAAATAGTCAAGGAAATCTCCAAAGGCAAGTTACGCACATATTGATAAAAAATAAATCAACCCCGAGGCTTACACAAAGAGAGAGAGAGAGAGAGAGAGAGAGAGAGACCGACAGATACGGAGACATATCCAACGGACATCCAATGGAAAAAAACGGAATGTTTTTGTGCTTCTCATGCCATTAGAATTATGACGATGGCTGATAATGGTGATACAGTGTATGTGTGTCTGTGTGTGTTCAATTTCTATTCATTTTATTTCGATTTAGTTTTCCATACGATATTGAATTGAAAACCCCGCATTACATATGTATTCTGCCATTTAGTGTTAAAGTTTTAAAGTTTTTTTCTTTAATTTTAAAGCCTTTTTAGGATTTTCTTTTTTAATTTCACTTTCCATCACCATGTATTACAACTACAAGTATATGTTACTGGGTGGCAAAGGAGAAGGAGGGAGAGTGTTGTTTTAGAAAATATTTTTCATGTTTTTTCTTTTCAATAAAATTGATAAAGTCATGTTCCCTTACACTTTTGATTTCGTTGTTCAAATTTTAACATGATATGCGAGGGAAGGTATATATAAGTATACTAATATGGTTTACAGTAGGCAGCAACTAGTTTGAAAGAATATTTATGTGAGCATGACGTAAGTCCTCTAGTTACAATTTAATTTGTAAATATCATCACACGGGGTCGAACTATCCTTGTTATTTGGGACTTATTATCGGTCCCCTCTTCCTCTCCAATGTATAAATGAGAGAAGAAGATATAAGTGTTGAATAGAAGAGAGTATAAGTATTTGGGAATTATAATGGTCCCCCTCTTCCCTCTCCAATGTATAATATGGAGAGAGAAGTATAGTGTTTGTAGAAGAAGTATAAGTTAATTGGGAATTATTTTGGTCCTCATCACATTATCCATTTATAAAGAATTACCCTATGGCCCATAGTTCCAATAGTGCTCAAACCAACACGAACAGCTGACAGAAAAAACCACGAACCATGCGAGACTAGTAATAGCATATAATTGAAGTTTCGGTAGTACTATCATGAATTGGCTTATCAGACTAGAACGATTGTTCTCAAACATAAATTCTCTGCTCATACATTTCCGACTAAACAATGAAAAAAAAATTTGTTCTTCTAACAAAAACTTTCTGGAGTAAGATGAAATTGTACATGAAAAGTCTCTCAAATCTGTCTGATCAAGGATCAAATATTGATATGTAGGTCTTGCCGCTTCATAGCATAAAATTAACACCACCTGCCTGGGGTGGTTGTAGTCCTAACTAAAATGTTAATTTCATCACTCCGAACGACAAATTTTTAAGAAGCTTTCATGGCAATTTTATTTACTCCCAGAGTTTTTCTACAGAACACACTACTGAGAGGAAGTCGCTAAAAGAAATATTTCTTTCGTTTTCGTTTTGTTTAAGATATCTTAGTTGGGTTTTGAACCACGGGCTCGTGTCTAATAATCCAAAGACGACTGCCTACCTGAATAATGGGACCTTTTTTATTACTGCACTCTGAGGTATTTGAGTTACCTGGTCGTTAGCAAACGCGTAATGTATGTGCAATAAGTTGTGACTAAGGCATTACTGTGTTGATAAAATAAAGTGGTCATAGTATTATGTATTCGCCACAAAACAAGAACATATAAAGGTCTGCCTTAATTGGCTAAGGAGTTTATGTTGGGAAAAAGAGGAAAATTTTTTTATGCTTTGGCCAATTTTAAAGCAACCCTCGTTTTATTATTTTTTGTTATTGTTGTTGTAATAGTTTTCGCTGTAGTGAAAACATGATTGTTTTATTTGTGGCTACAACAACAATTTCTCTAATATTTCAACCATAAGTTGGTTCGAAAGTTACAATACCAGGATAACGATAACAACAGTAACAGCAACAGCAACAGCAACAACAACAACAATGATTGAAATAGAAATATAAAACAAAACAAAACAACAAAAAAGGACGAAGAAAACGAAGAAGAAAACAAAACATAAACGCATAAGAACTTAAACAATTGCCAATAATTTCAAATGCAGCAGCTGTTGCGATAAATAAATAAAGCAGGCCAGTCAAGTCAAGTCAGTCACTGAGAGCGGAACGGAAACATATAGACATACAGACAGACGGACATTGTAAATACAAAATATAAAGAACTTTAACTACCAGCCAGCACTTGAGTAGAGAACATCCAGGAAAAAGTGTGACACACTGCCAGAAGTCGGCCATGCATCTTTGTTGCACTAACATGGCTGTATAAACAGTTAGGCTACAACAATGGCAACGCTTATGAACAAGTAACAGTTACTCTAATGTAAACGTATACATACACAAACAAACAAACAAACAAATTTTATACAAGTTTATGCAGCAGCAGCAGCGGCAGCAGCAACAAAGTTTTGTCAACCATATCGAGAGGAGTTTCATCTTCTCTGTTGCAAGTTGTTATAAACAGTAACAGCAACAGCAAAAGCAGCAACAACAACATCAGCAATAACAATGTTTTTTATACATAAAATAAATGGATGAGAAGCATAAAAATAATAAAAAAAAAAGAAAAAAGCAAAGGGAAGAAGAAGGAAATAAAAAAGAGGAGAAAGAAATGAAAAACATAGCAGAAGCAGCACTTTTACACAAACTTTCATTTTCAGCCCATAAAGTAATAATAAAAAGACAGAGGAACCCGAAAAAAGTCACTTAAAACAGGCATTTGAGATTCTGAAACTGTTCGTGCTGAACCCAAAAATCAAAAGCAAAGCAACAGAAACAGAAGTAGAAACAGCATGACATTTTACTTCTCGCCACAATTGAATTGAATTCTTTGAATACGTTCTTGTACAGGAGGAACGGGCCCTAGCCCCTTACATTACTTTTACAAAGATGGTGTTGCAAATATTTTCCATACACGTGGAAAAGAAATCTTGGTTTAACAGAGTGTAAGACTTAGGTGGCTCCAAAATACACGATAATCTGAAAATAACTCCGATTTTGTTCAAATTTACGAGGGCCTTTTAACATAATTGTGTCTTAAGCTTGGCTCTTTCATGCAGAGAATTGTTTTTCAATATTTGTTTGCTATTTTCTTTGCTGTTTGCCAGCATAGGAGTAGGCTATCCTAGTAGCAATCTGCCTCGAATGGGTCTCACGGTCACACAAAGGCAATCCGTTGGGGCACCTTCGATTTTACTTAAAAAAGACGAATTCCTGGTGAGGACAATCGACTCCTATTGGATCTCAGGGCACACATAACGTACAAGATCGCTTACATCTCAGAGTAAAACCGTGTATACAAGTTAGTGGCTGTTTTGTTTTGGCACTGGCCTATTGATGACCATGCCCATCGGATAATAATTGTTGTAGCTGTGATTATGCCATAGACTTAGGCACTTCCCCTGTGTAATTGCCCGGCCCTTCTGAGCAGCAAATAAAATGTCTTCTGTAGTTGTTACATGCAAGTCGTCAGGCATACATCATGCTTAGACTGGAAACTATTGATATTGGCCTCAATTTGACAAACTGAGTAGAAGAGACCATGTAATGATAAGTGCTCGCAAGTGATGTGATATTTATTAACATAATGGCTCTCAGCACGAACTGCCACTCTTACTCAGTGATCACTTAAATCAACTATCCAGCCATTCGTTGCTCTTCCGCCACTGCCCTAATATATGCAGACGAATATCGTAAGTTTTCTGAAATTATCAGGAAATATTTGTGACACTCGAACTCCAAATAATTTTGTTTAAAACACTCAAGAAGGTGCCTGATTCTGTTGCCAAATCTATCCTTAACTCAAGCGATACTATGGAGCACACCACAAACAATCCTGAAAGTTTTCATGTAAGCCTTGCGTATTTTGTTTATTTTTCTAAGTGTAATGACCAATGAAAACTTTCTTCCCTTATTGTCCATGTTATTGTTGTTGTTGCCATAAAACCATTTGATTTGATTTGCAAAACTTAACCTAAAAAGTAAAGCAAAGTCATGAGGAAACTCAAGAAAAACTCTTGCAAGACATTGCATTTGCAAAACATGTTGTTGTTGTTTCGGTTGTTGTTGTTGTTGTTGTCCTTTTATATCGTATTATTTCTTTCCTTTTGATTACTTTGAAACAAGTTTCCGCTTGCCAAAGTTGCATTTTATCATTCTGAGGCGAGTTATTGAATTTTGTAGTTTCAATGTCACCAACAACAATACCTCTATACATGCCTCTCTACCTCCCATCCTTGCCTCTGCATAGATTGGCTAAAGTTTTGTAGTTGCAAACGATACAAATTGTATTGGCAGGCACATTAATCTTTAACTTTAAATGTCTACTACAAACAAATCCTAGAGGGGAAGAGGGAGGGGGGAGCACTAGAATAATAACAAAATGGCAGCATTTGGCCAAATCCATAAAGGCAAATCTGTTTTCATTTTCTCTTTTATTTTTTACTCTCTCTCTCGCTCTCACTCTCTCTCTCTTTGTGTTTGTGATTTCTTCGAAATAAAATAAAAGATTTTCAATTCAATTTTTTGGTTGTCATTACTTGAAATTGAAATTTAAACCATTCGCAGTAATTTTGTTCAAATAAAAAGTTTTCTCTTCTTCTTCTTTTATTTCCTTACAACAACTACAATAAAAAACAATAAACACTACTAAGCCGAATAACATACAGCACCAGTCGAGAATAAAATTTAAATAATGATTATGACTGTTAACGTTAACGGTAAAGTAATGTTGAACGAATGACATCATTTGATGACAGCACAGCTA
>QOCX01004136.1:0-13044 GCA_005959815.1 Sarcophaga bullata | reverse complement strand
TCAGAGTATAAAAAATAGATATCTGTAAAAATTACATTTAAAAATACAAACGTCCATTTATCAAATCGCATTAAAAAGGATTGATTGTAGATGTTAATACGAAAACGGGTTTATACGGTCTAAAATTTCACAACTATATTTCAAAATACTTTGCTTTTTTTAAATACTATTGACCAATTACATTGTAAGTAAAATAAAATTATAGAATAAATGTATGAAAGACAGGCTTAAACAATTCCCTAAATATGGTTACTGTACTATTGTTCTGTTTTATAACGTAATGTTATTAACTTGTTATCAAAGCCGTCAAAATATGGATGTTCCAAAACATCTTTTGCTGATATGCGATGGACTGGATCGTAAATTAGCATTTTTTGAACTAAATCAAGACCTTCACTACTAAGGTTTTTGAGTTGGTTAGGCAATTGATTCGTAGACCAACATGGAAAAGTATTTTTATAATCTGGGAGTGATGTGACACCTGGCCAAATTTCCTCTGTCGGAGTTTTAAGAATTCTAAAATAAAGAAAAGAAAAAGTAAAACGATTAGTGATTTGAATATGATAAACACTCTTAGACCATGTATGGCCCATTGTAAAACTCAGTTATCCATGACAATAAATATATTTTTTTTGTTAACTTACTTACGAATTATAAAAATTTTTGTAAAAGGAATAAAACAAAAAGGAAAGACAGAATCTATAATTAGAATTGTCCATTGTGATATGCGGTTATCCACGAAAACAATAAACATTTTTGTGTTAATTTACATATTAATTGTAAAGGCTATTATTAGGGACTTATTGTGATAACAAAGCTTAATTCATAGATCAAATCTTGAAACTATGGTTGAATATCATAGCAATTTATATTTTTTAACGTGTTTATATGGATGTGAGTCAGATAGTTTCGCAGATTCAAAAAACCAGAACAAAAATTTTTAGAATTAAAATTGCGCTGAGAATAAAACTATTAAACTCGGGAATAAAAACGTCTTCGAGGTCTTGACGATTTGTCTTTCAGCATCAAAAAAGAGCTCAATAAAACTTTCATTTCACCTCATGAATCGGATTGGAGGGCAAATAATCGAATGTCGGTGGAATGGTAAACCGGAACTACTATACTCCACTTGGGTAACAATTTTGTGGTGATGTAGGGGCTTAAGTGTACCTCTCCATTCTATAATGCATTTAGGGCTGGGGTACATGAGTAAAGGTTGCCCTAATATCGGAAAAACACTAGTTTTCTATCTAAAGTCTTGAATGTTATTCCCGATCCGTCCGAACACGTACAGTTTCCATATCCCTAATATGATGTGTTAAGCGATTCGTGTTCTTCAGATAGTTTGTAGTCAGAGGTCTTATTCAGCTGTATTAAAACAGAGCCCCGCTGATACCTGTGCGCCTTGCCATGCTAATGGGAGTCACAGTATAATCGACCTCTCTTCCCCTTCAATTGTGGGAGCTAAAATTAACAAAGACAAGGAACTATTCAGGTAATTAAACGTATAGATGATGCGCCTTTTCTCATAGCGCGAATTCAGGCAAGTATCGTTGGAAACGACAAAGAAATTGTTATAAATTTCGTCCCAAGTGGTATGAAAGTCGCTATTGAAGAGGAGTCCTTTAGTAAGGCAACTGCTTCGGCCATACCCACTTCGACAGACGATACACGTGTGGAGGCAGACTCTGTCTTCACACTATCAGATAAATACAACCACAGTACTATCATCGAAACGTTCCACAATCTCGCACAAAAGATTTGCATACTCGACAAAAGGGCATTGCTTCGCGGTATGAAACCGTTTACTCGGACGGAATTGAGTATTGGATTTGCTTGGGATTGAGTATATAGTGTGCAGAATAGCTCATATATCCAAAGCTGAAAGTAAGGGGTCAGAAGGGTCGACACCCTTAGACCTCATGAAAAATATCAGATCATACGAAATGCCTGCCTCCGGTACAGAGCCTCAAAAAAATGAAAAACAGATGGCAAAATATCATCTGAAAGTTGGAAGTTACTTAAAGAAAGGCTCATGGAGTTATTGATGAAGAAAAGTTGCAGCAATGGGTGTATACATACATACATAATTGGCCATTACAACCTTTTAGTCAGGATTATGGCCTAGCTTCTCACACCACTTATGTTGTGTATGTTAGTTTTATACTTTGAGAAACTTTTAATGACAATTTTATTTACTTTTAGTTTTTGCAAGAAATCTGCTCAGAGGAAGCCGCCGAAGAAATATTTTTTCAATTTTCGTGTTTGATGTCTAACCGGGGATTCGAACCCTGGCCTTTCCTCTAGTAAGCCAACACATTACCTATTAGACTACGGCGACTTCATGGGTGTATATCCTCAGTAAATTTATTCATGGACATCAAGACATTGGATTGTGAAAACGAAGTTCCTCCCGAGCAATAAAGTGTCTTGGTAAACTCTTGTCTGGTGCTCGATTGGATATGATCACTCAGTAACATCTCACTATGCGCCCGGTAGTGAGTGTATAGATCCAACTTATAATTATGCAGGTGAACGGCCTACTCAAACTCATTGGGAAACAGAACGAATAGGTGTTAAATCCCTGGCTGATTATGGGAAAGAGACGGGCTGCTATCTACGAATTGACGTATACAAAATGGTTAAAGTCAAAGGATGACAGTGTTTTGCGGTTTGGCAAATTTGAAAATCCGCAATCCGGACATAACTGATGCCAAAAGCCCAGAGTGGGCTAAAAGTGGTGCAAATTAATCTGTATCTCTGTTCAGTCGCCTCTAACCACTCTCGCCTTGAGGTTGATATCGCTCTTACCCAAGAATCTTAAATCTTTAAGAAAAGGAGTTTGGCCGGTTCGAATTATAAGCTATTTGTTCCCAATACTAGTGACAAAGTAAGAACCTGTATTTTAGCAAGTAGTAAGTTGAATTTGTTAATTACTTCTTCTTCCTTTTTCCCAGAATCGAGCCAAGTAGATTTTGGATTTTATCATTTTCAACATAACGCCGGTAATACTTCAACTTTTAGAAACTGTTTTAAGGAACATATAATTGATAGTACGCCCTCTAGCATGGATGAGACAGGTTTCAGAAGAGTTCCTTTTCGGATCAACATCTGTTAATCTATCTGGAGGCTTTAAAGGAGCTGAAAAGGACCGACTGAATCAAATTTGAGAAAGCCGTGTGAGTGGAGCTTAGGGCCCCAATGGGTCGTTCCATTCCTGGCTTTGGTTCTTTTACAGATATTTTATTAAATTGTTATGGAGATGTTTGTACCCTTACTCACACTCAAAAACTCAGTTGTTGTACTTGGAGGAACTTCAACAAGGCGAATACGTTGAATGAGAATTTCGATTAGTCTGAGTATACATTCGACTTTAACGATCATCAAAAGAAATCAACTGGCTTCGAAAGTATTGAGCTAGCTGATAGTGTAGCTCGTTTCCTCAGGATGTTATTTAAGGACCCCAAATTCTTCATCCAAAATATCGATCGCACGTTGACTGCGTTGAGTCTAGATACCCAAGAAGTTCCACCGAACTTTCCCAATTGTGTAGATCCTGATAGCTTACCGTTAAGGGTTAGCTGATCCCGTCTATAATGCTGACATGACACCAAACTTGGAAGGATATCTTATCCTGAACATTTGTAAATCGCTTGTTGCAGGTGACATGTTCTTTACTCTGTTTCAATATGCTGCTGATATATTATTAAATCACCTGGTGGACGTGTATAGAGAATGTATCCTGTTGTATAATATATCCGAAGGTTGAAAAGATGTCCTTTATTTTGAAATTTATGGAGAGATTTATCGATGTTAAAAATTTACCGGTCTCTGATAAGTATGTCGAAACATCTTTAAGTTACGGTTAAGTCGATTAAGAGCGCTCTACGATGTGGCAGACTTTGTTGACGCGAATTTGGCTAAGAGTGAGTACACTTTATTAACCTTCTTAGAAGGTGATATTCTTTAGATATTTAGAAGATGATTTGTTATTGAACATAGACCTGATTAAATTTTACAGGTGGTTTCTATAGCAATAAAGCTAGAAGACATGGATTTTAAGATATTGAACATGTTTAGTCTCCAGTAAATAACGTACAACGTCTTCATTGCTTGCATATATTAGATGGAGAATAAATATTGCCATGAACTCGAACCACATCATAAATTACTCAAAGTTGACTAGCATAGCCACACACGAACTGAACTGAGGATGCCTCACGTCTGTTGTCACCACTGATCTGTGTCAGTAAGGAGAAAAGGTAGTAAGAAATATGATCCTGAGAGCATCAAAATGACATATTCCGACAACCGTAATCCCTAATCTAAGGCTTAACTTCCCAACGTTACAGCTCAACTTGCTAACGAATGCAATCCATCGGATGAAATGGATCATCAAAGGACTTTATGACATCAGGATTCTATCGCCATTACAATTATAAGACAATCGGACAACTAGGCAAACAGGCCAACTCCTACCCGATCTCTGATGCGGAGGCAGAAATATGCAAACTCAATTTGTCTAAAGTGCTGAGTCAGATGCCATTTCAATGTCGATGCTAAGGTAGTTGCGATTTAGGCGCATTTGGGATACTTAACAACCTTGAACATTTCAGTTACACATCTAATCACGATAGTACCCATCCTGAGACTGGAAAAACCAGTGGATATTTTTAACTTCATTAGCTAAGGTTTTTGAACCGAACTTCTCCTATTCTTTCAACGGACCGCAAAACATCTTGCAACAGCGAACCGTATGCCTTTAGCAGTTTAGAAAAATAAAATATCGATTTGTGTTGTAATCATTCTTACTGCTTGTATCATATTCATTTCACGTGACTGACAAATATTCGAAAAAGGTGTTTGGCCCTATGTTTTACTTCATATATATTACAGAAGGGTCATATTTCGGTCAACTATGTACGCCTGAGATATCGAAATCATTTACTTTGATAATGTGCTATAATCGGGAGTGAAGCAAAATTAACGCCTATTAAGCCTTTTCTGAATCTGGATTTTGCTATCGGAGAGCAGACAATTCCAACAATCCAGTAATCCAAGGCCTTGAGGAATACTGGATAAAGACAAAGGTATACCATATCTACGTACAAGGCAATAGGCAGATCCGTATTTAATTATGGAATTATTCGTAGTGATATTCAACGGAAAGGGCTACGAAGAACATAGAACAATGCACAAAGGATTCTGTTAGTGACGTCACATAATGTGATGTTCAGGGAGCAATTCCTACCGACATTTTTTACTCTCACAACCCTAACATATATTTTCCAAACAGCCCTTTTCCGAGTCGCATTCGGAAAAAAAATCAGGCAGGCCTCAAAGTACGTTCCTACGCTCTGTCTCTGAGCACCAATAGGGGCTGGTGCCAACCCTCCCATGGCGTCACTGCTTGCATAGATGACCACGGGATCGTTTATGGGTAACTACACATAGCAGGCAACGATAGCGGCTTTGAGTAGGGAACCTTTTAGCTATGAATAAAAATGAAAATACACAAAAACCCAAGGCATCCACTCTCGCCGGTGGACGCAAAACACTCTCTAGACAGGCTCCTGCTAAAAAGCAGTTGCCCCACCTCTAGGGGTGTCAAAGTCCCAGCGTCTTCGGCAACCCCCCGTTCGGTACACAAGGAGCCAGTAGTAAAGCTGGTCCTAGTGTCGCCACACCTTCTATCCCGGTTGCCGTATTTTCGCCCGAAGCCCCAGCCACCTCCAGATCTGCTACGAATGCGCCCATGCACACTTCGGATGCCTCCGAGACATTGGTACACAAGTCTGGAGCACAGATCCTCGACACAAATTCAAGAACACCCTGAGTACTACTCTGTTCTTTTGTTGGAAGACGATAAGGGTCATTTGGTGTGGCCTAATGCCCACCAAAATGATCGACTCCTGCCTCTCCGGTCACGACAGAGACGGGCCCCAAAAGGCAACGATCAGCCAAGCTTAATGCTCCCCTTCATCTTCCCAAGCGTACCAAGGTGGCTCACCCCAAGGTACCCTTTCTAAGACTCTCTCCTAGTAGGACTTCTAGAGCTCTTAGCGAGGTGACAAAGGGTAGCCTTACCTGGGCGATCATTAATCAGGGACACCACAACGGTTCCACCGATCCCACTAGGTGGAAGCTGGTAGAATGAGCACTCCAGGATGTCTTCCTCGTGGTAGTGGACTCCAACCACGGCCCCTCAACCAGCTGCAGCGACGCAGTGTGGTTTCAGGGAAATATTAAACTGGTAGCCTGTTCCGACCTCCGTTCTATGGAGATCTACAAGGCAGCAATCAGTAATATCGATGAGATTTAGCAGAGAGCCAGGCTTACTGCCGTCATTCCGGACCAAACTCCGCACCGCCCCCATTGGAAGCGAGAATCCCCTCTGGACCATCGGACCCCGAAGTCATTCTGAGGATCCTCAATGCCAGCAACAAAGACCGATAATTGGAGGGTGGCCAAAGCTGCTGACCAGTGGGCTGACTACCGCGAGGCGGTGATCATACAATTATTTTGACTAAGAGATACAACGTTCCGACCTTCAATCTTCCTAGTATAAACGGGACCGGATTCACGTTGAGTCCCGAGGTTAAATATCTGGGCCTGATCCTTGATCCCAAACTCAACTGGGGACGAATCTGGCTGCTAGGGTGCGCAAGGCGGCGTGTGATGCTTATTGCTGCAGTGGGGCAGTTGGATCCAGATGGGGTCCGCTCAAAGGTCATGCGCTGAATCTAATCTGCAGTCAGCAAGCCCAACCTCCTATATGGTATTGCTATCTGTTGGACTACTCTGAGTAGACTGCACAATGTCAGACTTCTTGACAAGGTCAGAAGGTCTGCAGCTATTCGGCCATTTACCGGACTGCTCAATTGATCCTCGTCAACGGTGCTCCTTTTGCCCGCATCTCGATCTTCTCTGATAGTAAGGCTGCCATAAGATCTCTGTCGAACGTTGTGAATAAGTTCAAGATCGCCATGGAGTGGCGGCAGTCTCGACCATCTTTCTGGATGCTTCAGTGTCACACTTATATAGATCCCTGGGCACAGTAACATTCCAGGAAACTGCAGAGCTCGCCATGGCTTGTACATTACTTCTAGAATCCTCTTCAATCAACATGGGTATGCCACTTACCTCGGTCAAGTTGGCCCACTGCTAAGCTCACTTAGCCCTCAATGGGTAGAAGGTGCACAGATCAGTTACTTGGACTTGGTCATAACGTCATCTCAGTCATTATGGCCATGCTATAGGTCATTATGGTCGTTATGGGAAGACACGCGGAAAGAATGCAGCTCCCATTTAACGACTTCTGCCGAGGGTGCAATCCGCTGAGGAAGAGAAGACTGTTATCCACCTTTTTTGCGAGGTGCAGATATAGGTTATTTGGCTAAGATGTGAAGAATATAGCTTCGTTTATCAGACTTTCAGGCTGGTTTTCCAGTGTGGGGTGGTCGTGCTTTTAATTTGCAGCCTTTGCGCTGACCAACTTCTTCCCTGGTTTGGAAGAACTTAGTCAGTACAGAGACTGCGTTCACCTGTGCTATGCGTGCTTTTGGTATCAAAGCTGCCACTCCGACCTAACCTAACCTAACCACTATTAATACGTACACCACGCATGTTTCTTTGATATAGCAATATTTAAAGTTCCATATATTTTATTAAACCGCCGTACAGCTGTAGTGAGTTGGCAAATTAGACCTGAGCTCACGCTTCAAACCCCAGATCAGGCTTTCCGATCAGATCGAAATATGAAAAAATTTCTTCGGCGACTTCCTCTCAATAGATTTCTGACAAAAACTAAGTGAAATTAAAGTTTCTTAAAAGCGTGTCGTTTGGAGTTGACTTTAAACTGTATGTCCCGCCACTTATTTATAAAATTGAAACGCACACAACATAAGTGGTGTGAAAGGCTAGGTGTCGTTCGGAATTGACTTTAAACTGTATGTCCCGCCACTTATTTATAAAATTGAAACACACACAACATAAGTGGTGTGAAAGGCTAGGTTGTAATCCTAACTGAAGTGTTGTAGTAACCAATTATTGTACGTATAGCCAATTGTACGTATACCAATTATTTTCTAAAAGGTAATTTAGTATGTACATTTTTGGATCAATGTATTGACAACACAAACTTTATAATTGTTTTGAGACCAAAATTATCTAACCACTATTACTTCGTATAAAGTACAAATTCTTGTTCTGTATATCCGAACCAAAAAAAAAAATACATAACTCTTATGTACGTTATAATCAAAGTCTATTGTACACTAATTTTAGTTCTTTTGGCCTGGAGAGAATGTTAAGCAGGAACCACAGAAGTTCGAACTGAGTGCTTTTTAGGTATATATTGGTTAAGAGTACAGAAAACTTGTCATTATACGAGTTCATTCGAGTGGATGTGAACAAATAGGTCGTTGAATTTACCAAAAAAATATGTGAACTTCTACGAACAGTCAACACGGATGATATAGAAAAACCTCATGGCGTCATATATAGCACTTCTCTTCGGAACCAACTTCCGTGTCAACTCAATTAATTAAATTAAAATAAACGAATTATTTGTTCCTCACAGTTATTTGTTATAAACGATTTATTTAAATAAATAAATAAAATTTAAATAAAATAAATAAATAAATAAATAAATTTATTTAAATAAATCGTTTATTTATTTTAATAAATCGTTTATTATTTAAATAAATCGTTTATTTATTTAAATAAATCCTTTATTTATTTAAATTATTATATATAGAGAGAATTTTTTGTTATTAACACGTGTTAAATCATATTCGTGTACAAAACATTTCTGTAAGAAGAAAAAAAACCGAAAATTATGTACTTTTTTAAAAATGTTAATAAAAATATTTTATTAAGAGGAAATAAAGCAGTGCTTAATAATTAAAAATAAATAAGTCCAGGACAGAAGGTAATGCTGACAGAATCCTAACTGCGGCGAACTATTTTTAACATTATTAGGATTAAAATATTAATCCTTATTTCTTGTATTTTTATATATGCACAAAATTACAATTATAAAACCACTTCTATTTTTTAAATATTTAGATCTACTGTAGATACCTGGGAAACCATCCCAACTAACGACTTTAGACCAATTCGTCTTTCTTTCTTTTGAAAACATTGGAAAAGGTCCTTGATATTCATATCAGGACCTCAATCGATCCACGGATCTTAGCTGGATCCTAACATATCTAGATCAGAGGCAAATCCCAATGGAAATAGCACTCTCTCGTCACACAGGTGGAAAAATTCTTGCACGTTAAAGGATTAACTCTGGCTCTCCTTGATATTCAAGGTGTATTCAATAACATCAATCCAAACGCTCTAATAAATGCTCTTAATTCTCCTAACCTAGAACAGGGAATGGTTAGGTTTACATATCCTCCACAAGCCGAAAATAGTAAACTCCTCCGTTGGGACAACACGTTGTCAAAGAATTGTTTGTCGAAGTACACCGAAAGGCGGTGTTCTATTATTTCTCTGGAACCTCGCTATCAACTCTCTCCTAAAAACGCTAGAGTCTTTGGTAATAACGCTATAGTTTGCGCTGACGATATTACCATTGCTTCGTCTGAAATGTGTCCAATTTCACGATGTCGATTCTATCAAATTGATGCAGAGGACTTTAGCTGTCTTTCAACCCCTCCAAGGCCGATACAATACTTTTCTAAAAGATAGAATATTTCGATTCCTTCCTGCTATAAGCGGGACCATACTCACGAAGTTAATTATCTAGACTTGATTCTTGACTCCAAACTCAACTAGAAAGCCAACCTACAGTTTGCTGCTGCAGAAGAGAAGTTAGATCCAGATGGAGCTATCCTACAATATCCCGAGCTGCAGCTATTCTGCTGTCATTGAATCCAAGTTTCTATATGGAGTTACTTTTTGGTGGACTGCTCTAAATAGGCAATATAATATCAGAATTCTTGACACAGTACTTCTTACAAAACAAGTAGCGAAATTTGCCGCAACTGGACTCAATGCCTTGTCTAACATTATTCCTTCTGGGCATTGTTCTTTTTTCGAGATTAATCCCCAACCTTATCGAACATAGATTATCCCCATTTAATTTTCTAATTCCGAGCAGGAACGACTAGATCGCAAATGTGATCATCTCTCCGAAACCTTTGGATGTATACACCAAATTTATTAGAAAGCGTCCCTGTTGTCTCGACGTTCTCTTAGGACATTTAAGTGTCTCATTTGCCTAGGTCTCTGGGCACTGGACATTCCAGGCAACCTAAACCTAACTCCTCGAATTGGTTATGGTCTTTACCTCGGCTAAATTGACCGAAAAAAATATTCCGGAACTACACCTTTCCTGGGAAAGGAATCTTGCTTCACTGCCAAATGGATAAGAGGCGTACCAACCAGGTATCAAAGCTACCTGCGATATAATTTAACAAAAAAAAAAAAAAAAAAAAAAAAAAAAAAAAAAAAAAAAAAAAAAAACGATCGAAGTTAAGCAAAGTTTGGCACACGATGACTAAGCTAGGGTTAACACAAAGCTAAGTATGTGTCTGATGACATTATGAGCAACAATAACTTGGTTAACCGAGATTGAAGCAGGAATTGAAATGGTTAGAACCAGAAACCAGAAAATATGTTGTATTCAATCATGACAATGTGCCATTACGCTTCGAAGCACACAGCTTTGATAACCAGGTACAAACTAAGAGTTTGACTAAGAAGTTTTTATTTATGTATGAAATAGCCTGGACCTAACACGTACACATGATAATTTGTTTCCATATACGCAGCTCTAAATGATACGAATTTAAATCTATTGGATCAGTTAGTCCTTTTAGGCTGCTTGGTTCATTTAGTATAATTCCGGTTCCGGCTAAGAAAGTTGTATTTCTTAATTGTTTAAAAGTATAACATATTTGCCTAAGGGTCATTGGACGCTAAGCAATAGCTTAAAACAGACAGGGAAACTATTTAGGAATACAGGAATACTAGGCCAGCCAGATCTAAAATCTGACAGGATATAACAGGTTGTCTCGCTGTATCTGAAGGGAATTTTTGTTGAGGACTTGCTTGCACCGGTAGCCATATATGGTTTCCGTGAACGGATTTAGTAGAATGCTTGAGCAAAGTACAGCGTGTTTGATTATTAATCATCTTTACACTATTTTCTGTTATAAACAGCACTCGTGTTTTCTGTATTCTGGATGTCTTCAATCCATTAGTAAGAGAATTCTTTCTTCTTCCGAAATATTGCGAAGTGGTTTTTATTCCTAATCCGGGAAGAAGCGGATGACCTTTCGGCACCTTCGGTACAACCATTTTCACGAATGGATCAAATGTATGGGGACGTTGTTGTAGTATGCTTTTTGGATAAAGTGGACTGAAGCTTCATTACAGGCTGGACTTTTTTAGGATTTTTTCCAGGTGGACAGCCCTTAAATCAAGGCCTAAACATTTCTGCCTGATATAAATCACGTACGATTCGCAATTAAGAAACCTCCACAGGGGATTTTGAATCGGATCGATTTTTGTTGGGTTCTGCAGCACAGTAGTATTCCTCGTAACGAAATGGATGATAACCTTACTAGATTGAGTTCTCATTCAGTTAAAGAGGTGACTGTTGGTTCTAATATTTCAGTCCGCTACCTATTGGGACTCATTACATTATGAGTTCGGGTAGGAAGATCAGATTGTCACGTGGTTAAAAATGTGTAAATCATTAGTTATTAATTTATCAATTTAGCTTTCTGAATTGTTTTCCCATGCTTCTTTTATCTGGAGGAAAATTTTTCGTTTATTCGACCCCTAGTCACCTTTTATTTTCTATCCACAATGCTCCACATGTTCTCTGAAGGATTGAGAATGGGTGATTAAGATTTAACAAATCAGTTATTTGAAATTTTATCAAAAATTTCTTATCAACTAGTTTATTTAAAACTAAAACAGTGATGAAAGATTTCGTAAAACATCAGTTCGTAGGTACAAATGAAAAATCGAAAAATCAAAAAGGATCCTTTTGTTTCATCACAAAATTATGCAACAAATTAGACTTAAATATCACAGCAAGAAAAGTTTAAAAGAGAGCATTAAATTACTACGCTCCATTAGAATTGCAACAAAAAAGAATTTGCTGTCACTGGAAAAAAATTTTTGCCCGATGAATCTAAATCTAACTGGTATTAGTAAAATTAGGGACCGTTATCTCTTTTGGAAACTGTTTTGTTTCCGTTTGTAAATTATGAAATGCCTGTTTTATTTATTTTTCTGCACTATAATAATCCAAAGCGTACATAGAAGCATGTTAAGTCCTGGATTCCATATATTATATATAACATACTAATATATTTAAATGATATGCCCAGACTCCAGTCCTAATTCCAGAAGAGAATCTGTGGGAGTAAGACTGGACAGAAAAATAAAAGGGGATAAAGAGTCGAATTATCGTAATTTATTCCTCCAAATAAATTTTTCGATAATTTTTTTCTAATAAATGAATAGCAACTCAAAGATTTAATCTCAAATTTGTTTTTACCAGAATCAGTTGGAAATGACAAAATATTAGGTCAGTTTCGTTAGTTTCTGCCATTAGTGCTATACTACAAAATAGTATAATATTTGTAATAAATACTAAATATTTAAAACATTTAATGAATAATATTTAAATTCCACACATCAAAAGATTTTATTTAAAATGTTTACCTGAACATTCGAAACAGTTGATCAATTTCAGAATCGCCTTGAAATAGTGGTTTTTTTGTTGCCATTTCCGCAAATATACATCCTATAGACCAAATATCTACTGGACAGGAATACCTTGGAGATCCTAAAAGTACTTCAGGGGCTCTGTACCAAAGAGTAACAAAATTCATGGGTGTAGATACGTACGGGGATTCCAAACGATCGGCCAAGTCCGAAATCCGCAACTTTAATTATACCATTTTTGTCAATCAGTAAGTTTTGAGGCTTTAAGTCACGATGTTAAAACTCTTCTTTGGTGACAAAATAAAATTGCGCTTGTAATTTGATAAAGATAGCTTCTTACAAGTA
>QOCX01004135.1:0-15457 GCA_005959815.1 Sarcophaga bullata | reverse complement strand
GATGAAATGCGATTGCAATCTATTAACCGCAAAAAAGTGTATCAAGTTAGTTCGTCATCCATTAATAATTTAATAGATTTCCTTAATAGAAATGGATATTCTGTATTTTATAATACATATATACTTAGTAATTTTAATTATTATTAATTTATATTAATGCTATAAAGTATTATTAATTGAATATAAATACTGATGGTTAGAGGCACAGACAGAATATACACAGTTTAGCGCCATTAACAAGGAAGTTCATTGAGTTTGTAAGCATAGATTATTAATGACTAAGTTTAAGTTGATTATAAATAATATATGATTAAAGTTTTATATTGTTTTTAATTAATTATTGATCAATATATCCATATTACTCACTCAATATATTCTAAGTAATTCAATGAAAACATTTGTAGTGAAGTTGTTTGCATTTGATTAAATATAATTTCTCTTTATTGAAAAGAAAGATAACAAATTTGAAACATATCACACAGTAACTTTCTTTATATGTAACAGTCCTTAGAACGTAAATTCTACAATTCTTTTTGATAAAGAAACGCAATATTCATATGGAAAGAATTCCTAACTTCGAATCGCAATCAAATTAAAACGACGCTAATGCAAACGATAGCCTAGCCAGTATTAAAAATGCTTAGAGTGATTTGGATGGAAATGTGGGAATTATTTGCTATGCAAACAAAAGTTCACAAGGACAAGTATCTTAAGGATCTTAAGTATCTTAGGGACACAAGTACCATAAGAACACAAGTACCATAGGGACATAAGTACCATAGGAACACAAGTACCTTAGAGACACAAGTACCATAGGTACGCAAGTACCCTAGGTACGCAAGTACCTTAAGGACACAAGTACCTTAGGGACACAAGTACCTTAAGGACACAAGTATCTTAAGGACACAAGTATCTTAGGGACACAATTGCCATAGCGACAACACCAGGCTATACATATCTCGATTATTACTACCCTGAAGTAACATGTTCTTTCTTGTTCTTTCCATTCTTTAAAGGAACATAGTGCCATCTTCGGCGACTTATTCTTATTACAAGGGACGGATAAATAATTTTGTGAATTTTTGAATTTCTTTCCTCTAAATTGAAAGCAGAATATTATCCTTATCGAAAGTTTTCTCACATGTGTCAACATTTGAACACTCAACGTTACTTAGTTTATGTCTGACACTACTTGATAGAAGGCTGCAGAATGATTTCAGAAGAAACAGAGCACAAAAATGTGTGCTCATTATTTTGCGGAAAAAAATCATCACTCCAACCAAGGCCATACAAGCACGGAGAATACTGATCTTCTATAAACGACGTTATTGAATAAATGTCCGATTTAATGTTGGCAATATAGGGGAGTTTTAAAGTCGTTTCGTAGCTGTGTCTTTTAATTTAAAAATTATAAAACCATCGCACAATGTCACACAATATCGCACGATATCGCACAATATCGCACAATATCACACAATATCGCACGATATCGCACAATATCGCATAATATCACACAACTATATCGCACAATATCGAAATATATCGCACAATACCGCACAATATCACACAATATCCCACAATATCGCCCAATATCGCAAAGTATAGCGAAAAAGTTAGATTTTAAAATCTATCTTCACACAAATCAATTGGTATATATTGGAATATCTAGAACAAGTCCCATTTTTCCACAATATTCATCATCCTACTAAGACTTTTTTCAAACACAGAAGGAGTTTTGTTTTTAAGTTTTTCAATTTTCAAAAGAAAATCCATATTGCCTGAGCAGCTGTTCCATTCAGGAACGTGTAGAGTTTAATTTTTCAGGAATGGAATCGTATATTTGGAGGATTTCTTCCTTGACTATTTTTTTCATTTGCTGTTAATCACATAATAATGCACTGCTAACTTTAACATTAGCTCTTAAAAAAAATTTGGTTTTTGTCTTTGCTAGTTAAATTTAAATTTATCTTCACACACATAAGCTAACTTCACCTTAATCATATCAATTTTAAATCATACTTTCATCCCCAAGGGAAAAAGGTACGCACATATCTTTGTATTGATTAAAGTTCATTGCACTTAAATTGAAACGTTTGGGTTATTAAAAGGATCCCTACAGAGGACATAAATATGATTTCAAAGCAAAATATCACGTAACATTTTGCTACTAAAGTACAGACTTTATGAACCCAATAATCAAATGCAAATCACATACAACATCATTTTACTTTAAGGGACCAACCCACCCACTATAGCTTATTTTGAAAGAAACACTCAGAAAAATCAAATGTAGAACTGTTAGTTAGAGATGGTAAAAGTATATGTAATGCCTACAGTATGCATGTACAACGATTAAGCAAGAAACTGTTTTTCTGGAGAACTTGGCAGCATTCTCTACCAAGTCTTCTTAGAAGAGAGATGAAGTAAATTTTGTTTTTGTTTTCAAAGTTTCTTTAAATTTTCCATTTGGAAATAAATAAAAAAGGAGTTAAAAAGTGACATCATTTTTACGTCAAGTGTGTATTGAATGTGTTTTAACCTACTTTCATGAACGAGAGTACAATTTTTTTATGGACCATAAATGGATTTTTTACTTCATAAATAAATATAACGTTTGATGTGAGGTAGACATACAAAAACAAATAAAAAAACAAATGAAAAAAGCATTTTCACATGAAATAAAAATGCATATAAAAGTGTTTGGTTTAAAGCAAAAAAAAAAAAAGAATATGCAATTAAATGGTATAAAACATGTTAGTGCTTATGAATAGAAATTTCAATCTCAAATAAGAATATTAAAATGAAAGTGAATTTAAATTCAAAATTAATGAGATTGACATGAGTTTTTCTACTGTTTACACTAGGGCTTAAGGGAGGAACGTTTGGTGTGAAAGAAAAAATATTTAAAAATCTTTTATTTGCTTAACGTATCATCATACAGATGAATAGCTTATAGAGAGAAGAAAGAATCTGTGTTATCTTATCTTAAAATTTTTTTTTCTTTCTTTTGTTTTATGCATAATACTTCTCCATGTCTATAGAAACTGCTGCCATTTTTAAAAGCATATTTATTTTTGGTACAGTTTTCTATTTGAACGAACAACCCGGCCGTTTGCCAGATAAAATCTGAAATAATTTGTCTATTTGTATGAATAAACTGTGATGAAATAAAAATTGAAAGATAACATCATTGTCTCTCTAGTTAAAAACCATTTCTGGAGGCTAAGAATTTGACATTAGATGGTAGTAAACAAAAGAAAATAAAAGTTATAATTATAATAAAATTTAATTTAAGAAGGCAAATCAGAAAAACATTGAAACAAACACCCGGCATACATCAATTTAAGATAAGATTTTAATCCATATTTACACAACAAATTCGTATCCAGCAAAGATAAACAGCAAAAGAACTTCTATTTGAGTCAAGTCTCAGAGATTATGTTCAAAAATTACTCAAAAACTTGTGTTTCATTGTCCCCGCCCTCGTGTATTTTTAGCACCTAAGTTTTAAACATAGAATTTAAACAACTTTATTTTCTCTTTTTAAGAATTTAAATGAAAACTTTTTTTGAAATATATTGATTTCTATAAAAGTCTCAAGGTTAAAACCCTTTTATAACTATGAAGTAATAAGCACATTTGAATTTTCCAAATTCCAATTCAATTTTCTTTCTCTTTTTAATAGCAAATTTCGGTGAACGACAAGATACAGTAAAACCTTGATAGAGCAATACATTAAACATTTGTTTTTATATGTTTAATCGGCAATTGTATCATTAACTCTCTACTTCTAGCTCTACTAGTAGCTAACTGTCAATTCTTTATATCCAGGTCTACCTGTACCCTGTAATATGTTCCTATCACATAGTGTTGGCATGAGAATGTGTATTGTTTTTGCCACAAGTAATAATTTATTCAAAAGTAGCAAAATTTCCAGTACCATGTCTAAAAGGTGTAGCATAAATAACGTTTTGCTTTGTTACAAGGAAACAAACAAATAAATTTCGATTTTTTTTTATTTGCAATTTAATGATTGTCTAATAATAACAATTCATTGGTATTCGTTGCTGAAGGCAAAAGAAAATTGAATATAAAAAGAATATGAGCGTCAGCTAAACTCGATGATATAAAAAAGTCTACAACACTATGCTATGAGGGTATGGTAGGTCAATATTATATTGATATTTCAACATAATCTTCTTTTGATATCTGTCCACTTTATCCAAAGTTTCTCCAATTCTCTTAATTCTTCTAACAAAATACGGAAGCAGGAAATAGTTCTTCAGAACTAAGCCGAATCCTTTCTCAAGCGATAATTCTCGGCAATGAGAAAGCAGTCGAGCTTGCGAGACGGGGATCTTCCACGTTGTTAATAAGGCCAGAATTCTTTTGTGGAATGGGGGTGAATGTTTGGAAAGGCTCTTTCCAAACAAGTGAAAAATGGCAATAAGTGGAGATCTAAGTCCTGCATTATACTATCCAGGAATAACTTGAGGTTACTATAAGATCTATTGACATGCCACACAGGTTACTCTTTTTCAGAAGGGAGTTGTTTTAAGCCCTATTTGTAGATTCTGTAACGCTTAGAATGAAGCAACGAAACACATTATTGGACTATAATGAGCTTTAATGCATCCAAGAAAGAAACACCTGCTGCTTATCAGGTTGTAGGAAAGGAATTATCGTTATTAACTCCAGGCACCATTCAGAAGTTTGTCAGGGTAATTTGGAGGAGTCATTATTGCGGTACCCTATAAAGTCGCGGGGAAATACAATACATCGCATGGTCGCAGTAATAGAGCAGCTCTTTACCACAATAATAATACTCGGGACTAAATCCGAATAATAGGGTAAATGAGCCAGGAATGCTTACTTATATGATCATTTATTACAACCCGTTTGGATCAAAGGCCGAGTCTAAGGTAGATTTCTATATGCTTCGATTTTATGTGAATCTTATGTAATTTCTTCCTAAGTGTTGAGAGGTTTTCCTTAATCTGACTCTTCCATACGAAATTCATTCTGCGAACTTCCCTGATAACACTTTAAAAAAATTTTCTTGCTAAAATATGTTCCCTTATGCCCACTAGATATCTTAGCCATCGGAGGTAATTAATGGATTTTTGCCAATTTATCACGAAATTCACTTTCACCCTCTATCACAATGGTTCAATAAATGTCAAGGACAAACTAAACGTTACAGTTTATTCAGATTTTGACAGTATAGTCAACTGGCAGACGGCATTAGACAGCAGCACTGGTATTCTTTCAGTTAACAGGTGGAAAATTTAAAAAAATTCCTTGACTTATTGTCCGTCGCTCGCTCGTATTAAGTTTTGAAGAAGAACTCCATGAGATTTCATTGATTTTTATTTAAAAAAATTTTTTTTATGAAAATCATTTTCAAGCAACAAATACGTGTGTTTAAAGTTTTCATTTGTATATTGCGGGCTGTAAAGTAAAAACTACTACCACAATAAATCAATAAGATTAAAGATAATTAGTGTAGAGCATAAAATTGTTTTAAAATGACCTTGGCCAAGTTTTCATGTTCAACCATAATACGAGTGAGTACTTTTATTTTCATTTAACAAAAGATTTCTTTTCTTCAATTGTTTGTTAATTTTTCTCTATTTTTTCCCCCCTTAATTTCAATGGAATTTTTTTTTTTCTGACAGACACAGGTGTAAGCACCAATTTGATATGTTCACTAATAATTTTACTTTTATTTTTGCCATAATTTTATCAAATCAAAGTTGTTGTTGCTGTTGCTATTGTTTGAATTCGTTAATGGTTTAGTGATATTACAACAAATGGATTTTTGTAAGCCAAATAAATAAAAATAATTTCGAAATTTTTTAACGAATTTTTTAAATATTTTTCTGTATTTCCTTCATTGTATGGTGTGGTGTTTTGTGTATGTATGTTTGTTTAAATAATGAAATTATTTCACTAAATGAATGAATGTTATGAATGGTTTTCAAAGTCTATCCACACTTGCACACTTGTTTTGTTTGCAAAAACAATTATTGACAACAACAACAAGAACAACAACAACAAAGAAAAATAAAAATAAAAATTATTTATTTCAAACACGTCTGAGGTTTGATATTTTTCAAGTAATTTTATTCCCTCATTTATCTAAGTGCAATTGAATATTCATTGTATGTGGCTAAAGAGAGCAAAGTCAGTTCAACACAAACAGTGAAATCTATGAAGAATGGACATTTTGTTAGTTAACTGTATATAATATTTCTAATGATTTTGTAGGAATATGATACATAACCTATGTAAAGTCACAATCTAAATATCATAATCAAAATTAAAAAAACAAAACTTCACTGACTTATGTATTCCAGATTAATGACAATTTAAAAAGAGACGGCTTTCGGACCTAGTGGGCTATATAGCTATTGGATCAAGGATTCCAAAACAGTATTGATTATAGTTTGATAACTTTAAGGACCGGAAATATAGCCGATAAAGCTAATTGTCAAAAGAAAAAAGCTAAATAGAGCTAAATCGGATTAAAAATGGACTTGTGGGAGAAATAGATCTAGTCACGGATCTAGAAGGCTTGATAGCCATTGTATCCACGATTTCAAAACAGATTTCCCTGCGATTGGGCGTTATTTGGGAACGGAGATATAGGCTACGAAGCAATGTTTTTGTCAAAATAGCAATAAATCGGTCAAAAACGGATAAAAAATGGACTTGTGAGGAAAGTGGATAGTAGTAGCCTTAGTAGGCTGGATAGCCATGGTATCAAGGATTCCAACACAGTTTTCTTTAGGATCAAACTTTACTTGGGACCGAAGATACGGACGACGAAGCTAACTTTTTCGGCCAAAATAGAATAAAAATGAAATTGTTAGGAAATGAACTTAAAAATTTTAATATTCCTCAATTGGTTAAATATGAATTATATATAAAGGACCAATAAAATGTCTTATGCTCTGCAAGTTGAATTTCTTTGGTAGATGACTTGCATTTTTTTTTTTTTTGGTTGGTTTTATCGTCGATGAATTACATTTTTTGGTGATGATAGTCATTTTTTAGGTCGATGACTTGCATTTTTTTTTTTTGGGCGATGACTTGCATTGTTTTGGTGGATGACTTGCATTTTTGGTAAATTAATTGAATTTTTTGGGTCGATGACTCGCATTTTTGAGCCAATGACTTGCATCTTTTTTGTCCTGCATTTCTTGGTCGATGACTTTTGCATTTTTTATATAAAGCACTTCGTTTTGCTCATTTGAAGAAAACAATTAGCTTCGTAGCGCTTATATATGCGATCTCATGGGTTACCCGACCCTAACGAAAACTGTTTTGGAATTCTTAAGTCAATAGCTATCCAGTCCACTAGGCTTTAAAAAGGTTAGTTTTATTAGTCTTTAGTTAAGAGCTGTTACTGTATAGAAAACAAAAACAATATGTGGTGTAACTGATGCCAAGACTGTTTTTTTATGAATTAAGTTTCTAATAAATTTGTTTTGTTTTTTTGTGCTGTTGAAGTCGAGGGAAATTATTTAATTTCTTTACTGATATTTTGAATGCAAATATTTAGAAACCACTTGACAAATTTAATAGATATACCCGGTGTTAGATATACTTAGAAAAACGTTTCAGGAAAACATTATGATAAATGAATGAAAACAGAGTATTCGCTTAATAAAATGTCTTATAATCTGTCCAATGGCATTGAGAGAGTTGCAACTTTGTTTTTTTTCTTAAAACTTAAATTAACTAAACATTAAAGCATATTTAATTTATAATCTAAATAAGAGAGAGAGAGAGAAAGAGAGAGGGATTGACTTTTATTACTCACCCAATTTTTTGATGCTCCATTCCGGTTTATATCTGTTCCACCATTGCCAACACCGACTAAGTAGGATTTTGTAAACGGTCCATTGTTCAATTGTTTCCCGCCATTCATACTTAATGCTTCAGTGGCTGTATAATCGATATTCTCTTTACACTTCTTAGTCGATGACTTTAGTTGTGCAAGATCTTCTTTGCTTCGTAATGAGATATTTTGAGAATAGAAAGGATTTTCACTGCGCAGTGATACACCTTTGGAAGGTGTATTTGTGGAAGGGCCAAACAGTGGTGAACGTTTCTCTTGCAGTATACCCAAAGCTCTAGAATTATGCGAATGATGTCGGCTGGGTGGTGTTGAAGTGTCCTTGCCGTAAACCTCTTCACTGGAGGTATTCTCAAATGCTGTTGACGACGAAATGTTTAAATTTGAAAATGACTCAATGCTATGCGATTTAAAATAATCTTCGGGACTCTTTACACACAAACACTCTTCACAACTTGTATACGAATTGTGAGAGTCTAAAGTTTCATTGTTTATAGCGCTGGTGCTATCGATGGCGGTATCAAAATTACTGTTTTTGCTTTGGTGTTTACGATTTAAGTGCTGCTGATACAATGCGGCTGAAGATGATGACTCAGTTGAGGGCTTCACAAAATGGCATAAACACTTACAAACAAGATCAACTATACGGTGGGTTGTTTTGTTAATTTTCCAATCGTTATTGGTAGTGGTAATGGTGGTGGTACGTTTATTATCGATATTTTCACGGTTACAATTGTTTTTATGATGATGTTTCGTTCTCGTTGTAGATGAACTTCCAGCAACAACAACGTTTAATATTATTGCATTTGCCATACACGTTATATGACAAAATAATTGTTTTTTTAAATTAAATTAAATTTGTTTCTGTTTTTGTTATTGTTTTCAAGCGATCGATATTAACGTTCGTGCTCAATTTAAGCACGTGGTATAATCATATGGCGTTTTCTCTTCTCTCACTTTTGTGTATTTTTTTTTTTTGATGTTTTGTTTATAAATAATATTAAAACTCTCTCTTAAAAACACAAAATACTGTAGAAATGAGAGAAAGATAACAATTATTGTGATTCCTAAAGCTCTTATGCATAAACTTTAATTATTATTGTTAATTAACGCTTGAAACTGGAGAGAGAGAGATAAAGAGAATTTCGTATTCGTATAGTTTTTTTTATTGTTATTGTTATGCTGATCATATAAATTGGACAATACCTAGCCATACATAAAATCTCACTAGCTCAAGGTCAAAATAGCTAATAAAACAATAGAAATATTCGCAATATTTTAGCAGACAGTGAGTTAGACACTCTATTTGTGTTATCTTAACTATTTTGAGTACAAAAACAAAAACAAAACTCATGCAAAGTAAATAGTATAGACAAACAAAACAAAAAAAATGTTTTTAAAACCCAGACTAAAATAAATCATCCAAAAATGGAACACGAAAAATGTATTTCAACAATTTCTTTCAATTGTCGACAACTCCTTAAAAATATATAGGGCAACTCTAAGAAAGTATTGTTTCTAAAGAGCGACAGATGAGAACTTTGTTATTCCAGAGACTGCTACCCTAGATCAGTCCTGTTAGATCTCTTTTAAACGTAATTATTTAAATGAAGTTAAGATTTCATCAAGTCCGATCAGGGGCGTGGAAGCTCCTTTCTTCACAAGCATGGTTATTAGTGTGAGTTTATACGTGACCGGAGATCAAGAGGGAGAATGACTCTATTTTCCTTTACCTAGATAATCGGGCTTGCCCAGATTGTTCCATAACAGTTTTGAGCCGAGTGCCTGGATGACTGTCTGACTATCAGATAGTAAACCCAAGAGTACTTCCTTTTCAATTTGTATCGAGCATACGTTAGGCAGATTTCTGGCAAAAACTCTGAGAGTAAATAAAATTGCCATGAAAAGTTAGGCTGTAATCCTGACTGAAGGATTGTAATGGCCAATTATGTATGCATGTATGTATGTATGTATACGTCAGGATACAAATTCCTAACAGAATGAAATAAAATAAAAACATTTCTAAAGCAAATAGTGAGTGATAATGAAAAACCAAGGCAATGGTAACTAAAATTTTATGGACTGCCCTCCTAAGGGGAAATTGTAAGTTCGGATACAACTTGTCAATGTTAGGATAGTCTAAAGGCAGATATTTCCCAATCTCAGAGGCAAGCATTGTTATGAGAAGAATTAAAAAGTTTTTCTTTAAAGTGACAACAGGTCTTCCACAACAGAACTCATGGAAAAAATTGATTTCCAATAGAACACCTTATATTTAGGGTAGTTGGTGTAGGTACAATTATAACTTTATCTCTTTTATAAGTAAAGATAATAACCAAAATAACTTTATGAGTCATAATACCTATTGAAATAATACGCCTCTCAAATATTTATACTGCATCGACAAGTATATCAAATAAACAATTAATACTTTGTATTTATTTATATTTTTTTTCTTTCTTAATTTCTAAGTTAAAGTTAACTAATTAAGGTTAACAGAGCTGTTAATTAAATCTAATGTGGAATAAAATATTTAAATTCAATTAACTTATGTATGTATGTATAGCTGTATAAATAGAGTGAATTGCAAATTAAAAACGAACAAAAAACCATAAAAAAACAATAAAAATAATTGCAAAAAAATATTTTAAAACGAACGTTCCATAAAGACATTTGCAAAGTTTGCGATAAGAATAGGCTTTTTAATAGCATTTTTGAAATTAATACAACAAAAATAAGTGTTTTAGGTTTTTGTGGTTATACGTGTACGTAAACACAACCAATTATAGTTTACTTAAGCTATGGAAAATGTTAATGCCGGGCAAGCCTTGAAATAAAATATCCTTTTAAGTATGTTTGAAATTATTTTTTATACCACCTAATATTAACCGTTTAAAATCATGTCATAGTTAGTCATTTGCTTGCCCCCGCTTTAAATAATTATTGCCCATCGCTGTTATTTTTAAAATGCATGTTTACTGTTTCATTTATACAGCAGCTATGAGAGACTGGAAGTCATGGATGATACCATGAGATGATAATTATAATGGCTTTGCTTGTAACTGTTATTGTTTTTGTTTTGTTTGTATTTTAATAATTAATTTCCAGGCGAAATTTATCTATTTAAACTTTTATTAGAACAACAACAACAAAAACAATACAACAACAACAACAACAACAACAACAACATTTTGTTTTTCTGTTGCTCTGTATCATTTTATATTCTTATCACATATGAATACAAATGAAATTGACATCAAAAAGAAGAAGAAGAAAAAAATACAAACAAACAAGAGAAGTAAAAACGAAAAATTTGTTTCGGTACTGCAGAGCAGATGAAATAAAAATTAAAAATTTAACATGAACGTTTCAGTAAGAAAAAAAGAAACAAAAAAATTACTAAAATTGGTAAAACGAATTCAAAGTAAGAAGAGGAATTCAAGCACAAGTTCAAAGACCTTTTTTTATTTTCTTGAAAAAAAAGGTACAAAAATTCCGGCATAATTTTGATTGGATAAATTTAAATTGTGGTGAAGTATAAAAATAAACAAAAAAAAAACCGAAAGAAAAAATCAGTTTATCATATCAATAACAATAACAACATGTTGATAAAGAAAGAAGTGCTAAATTAATCATTTAATTAAAGGTAAGAAGTAAAAAATATTTTTCCAAAAGCAAGCAAAATATTTAAACAGGGTTGCCATTGTTGGTATTTCATGTAAAGACTGCTGGGGAAATTTAGTGTGAACTGTTTCATTTAGAATCGGTCATATGTGGCAGGACCATTCAAATTCTATTCAATTTGGGAAATGATGTCTTAGCCCTCTTATAGCACAGACGAATTAGTTGCAATCGATTCAAAATGCTCTCATCGTAATACGTTTCAGCACTTGGTTTTTAGTATCTAATAATTGTCAGTTGAAGTGAAATCCGCCAGGCGCAAGGTACATGTATGGAGAAAAGTTATAGCTAACAATGGCCAATACTTTAAATACATATTACCAAACAAAATTTGACAAAACCTATCGAATTTTTATGTTATACTATGTAAATATCGGTTTTCAAAGGTCAGGATTTAAAAAAAACTTTTTCTAAATACCAACATATTTTAAATAACTTTAATAATAAAAATTTAAAACGGAATATAATTGGCCAGATTTAGCAGGCTTTTTTAAACTTTTATAAAAGCTTGTAAAACTATTTTTTACATTTTTTTTAACAATATTTAATATTTTTGCTTAAAATGCAACTAAAATGTTATTAAGTAAAGACATGGTAACACTGTTTTTAACATACAATAACAATTTGAATACACTGCAGTTGTTGTTTTCTCTTACTCCCCCCATTTCTTTTCTTGCTAAAATTTTTCTGTTGTTTTCATATTTTTTTTTTCACTCAAATTTAATGTATTAAATTTCTCATACTCTTTTGTTACAATTTAGTTACTTGAAACCTAATAGAACCGTTATATTTTGTTGCTATATGAGTATTATAACACGATTGTCTCTCTTATTACAAGAACAACAATAAAGAAATTTTTTGCACGCACTTTTCTATGCACTTATTAGTCTCCACTTGCTCTTTAGACGACGCAGGTTAATTTCGTTTGTGAAGAACAACTAAAAATTAAATTAAAACGATAACAAAAAGTTTAAACAAATTGGCGGCCAAATTTACGGTAATTTCATGAACTTTTCTTATGTTTTTTTTTTCTGTCACAACGTTTTCACTTTAACGTCCGGTCACAAGTGTATCAATATAACAACTAAACTTTATAACGTAATATGACTCTAACTTTGTTTTTGTTTTCGGTTTTTGTGTTTGCGTTTCGTATAATTTTCGTTTCTTTTGTTTTTGGCAAAAACAAACAAATAACCAGCAGAAAAAAAACGTAACACTTCTGTTTTTATTGTTATTGAGAGTAAAATGTTTTGGCTTTTATTATCCAGTGCTTAGTTAAAAATTGTTGTTGTGTTTGTGGGATTTACGCTTACCCCCAAAATGAAATAAAAAATAAAGAAAAAATATTATAAAACCACTGTTTCTCAATTGTTGTGAACTAAATACCAGCCATAAAATTAATGTGTTTCTTTTTTTGTTTCTTCTACTGTGCATTCAACGTCATTTTCTTAAACGTAACAGTGTTTATATTTCATCATCGTCTCATCAATATCAACATCATCATCATCATCATCAACATCAACATCATTATGACAAAGTTCATGTAACAGAGAAGAACATGTACTACACGGGTATGTAATCTAAAATATGTTTGTTGTAAGAAAATACCCTTTCACTTTTAGTACTCATATGTATGCTTGTTGTTTAATGCACTGTTGTGTTGTGTTGTTGCATTATGTTATTTTTTCTCATTCGTTTTCTCTTTTATGGAATAGGCGCATAGAAAGAAAACTAAAGAGAATTATTTTAAATAACAGTTTTAAGGAACTACCATATACATATGACATATTTTACAGAGAGGGGAGTTATAATATAATATTTATTAAAATTTTATATTGCAAATACGTGCAGTTTTATTTTTTTAATTCAAGTGCAGTAGAAAATGTCTGCACGAAATGAATTAATTTTAAAAGTTAAAATGAAAAGAAAAACTTCTAATAAATATTATATTTCAAGTGGGGCCGAATGCCTCTCAAAACATGTTTAACGTCACACACTGCACAAAAGGTCAAAAGTGTATAATAACTGTTTAAATTGTCGTGCATTTTGCGTGCTGTTAAATTATAACCCAACAAACAAGTTAAGCGATTGAGAACATTGTAAAGAAAAAGTAGATTTTAATTATTGGCTTTAACGAAACGCTTCGGTCTTTGCAAACCTTTTAGTAATAATGTTATGCGCTAACCACTAGGTGTACCAACCATGTTTTCCATCCAATGATCTGCATACAGCACCCAAGTTTAAGATCTATGATCTGAGCATTTCGTTCAGTATACGTTCATTAATTTGGCGGACAATATCCTGTGCCTGATAACAATCAAGTAAAAGTCAACATTAATACGGAAAACAAAATTTTCTATCAATCCCCACCCATGCCATTTTCAACTCGTTGTTTAATTTTTTCTATTTAAAACAACAACAAAAACAATACAACAACAACAACAATACAAAAAATGTTTTAACAATTTCCCGTACAAGAAAATCTATGCAAATCTCTTTAACAGACCTTGACTAGAAAAACTGAAACTAAAACCAAAAGGCGAATAAAAAGTCCAACAGTAAACCGAATGAAAGTAAAAGTATGGGAAACGAGTTTTTGACTTAAAGCCCGACAAACTTGTAAAAACAATTTTGCCATTATCACAAGACGTTAAAAGTTTAAACTTTAGTACCAAGTACGAGTGTTTAGATCATTTGAACTGGATTTATATTATGGTGGTTAAATAATAAGTACCGCCAACCAAACTGGTGGTAGTCATCTAGATGAAACAACAACACAAACAAAAACAAACAAAGTATTACAATTGTTTGATGCATTAAATCTTGGACGACAGCATGCCATTAAATATGAAGTCATGCTTCCAAAGTTTGTAATTGTAATTGCTTTTAAGCCAATTATTGTTTTTGTTGTTGATGTTGATGTTATTGTTGGTTTTTGTCTTCTTTTTAAATTGTTGCGGTTTAAACACAAACAACATTTCGTTTAAATTCAAATTCAATTCAAAGGAAATTCGTAATTAAATGGGTCGATCGCTTATATGCAATAAAAATTTAATTGGGAGGCGATATTTAAAATTTACAAGATTGCAGCGGATTTCATTTAATTTTAAAAATACAATATAATATACAATATTGTTGTTTTTTTTTTGTGCAATTAAGTTATTTAATCTCACTCGTAATGTCACGCTATTATTGATAAGTCACTGTTGCTGTCACTGTCACTGTCACTGTTTACATGTGAATTGGCTGTTTGAGAGTTTCCATACGAAATGAAAAATGTTCACGGTGAAAATATAATTCTAAGGTTATTGTGTACATAATCGGAACTGAACTTAGCATCGTTGTTCATTTATGAAAAGGATTGCATTTTTCAAAACATTTTCTTTTGAAATGATTTAAAAATCTTAAGTTGTGTTTTACATGGGGCAGTTATATAGTTGCTAGACTAGACACAACTTCGAAACTGAGTTTTTTAGCTCTTCGATAAGGCTGGGGGATGGTTTTTTTGTAGGACTGGCAATTGCTGAATAAAAGGAGAGATGCTGTATTCAGTTGAAGGAAAATTCGTTTTCATTATAAAGAACAGAAGACTTTTTTCAGTCTGACAACTTCTGGAACATACTGTTGATTTGTTATTGACCCAAAGCGCGCGCTTATGGTAACTCTGCTCAAAAAAAAACTGTTTGGAGTTGCGGTGTAGGGTTACTAAGACCCTACTATAATTAATAATATCGATAAAAATTCTACTTCAACAAATTAGTGGCGGTGTTATCTAAATCGATTTCATATTTGCTTTTGTCATCTGATTCAATTAATAAGTTTAAACGTTTCTTAAGTTACCTATCAACTTGATAATGCTATATCTAGTGCTGAAATCTTTTCTGTATTGTATAAACGTTGTAATCATAAATG
>QOCX01004134.1:0-15461 GCA_005959815.1 Sarcophaga bullata | reverse complement strand
TAACGGTTATTGATCTTGGGTGTCATTTGAAAGTCAATTACTAGCCAGGGTTTCAATATGCCTGCTTGGAGTAGTTTTCCTTCACCATGTGAAATTGAAAATCAATTGATTAACGAAACCTAGAGGCAAGGGCATTTTAATGTTAATGATATTGTGAGCATAATGGGTGTTAATTAATGTAAAAAATTAACGCAAACAAAATGATAAGGTTTTCATTTGCTTTCTGAATCATTTATTATTCGGTTATTTATTTTTTATTTAAAAAAAAAAATTAAAAAAAGTTTGTTTGCTTTCCTGAGTTTGTAAAGCGTTTGGAAATTCGAAAGGTCAGTCATTAATGCTTCTCTGATGTGATCGGTAGGTTTTATTAAACTTTTTTTTTTAACTACTTTTCTTGTGCTCCAAACCAGTAGGAAGAATTCTGACTGCCACAATTTATCTACGGTCACCAGAAACATGTAACAGTCTGTGCTTAAATAGGATTTCAATACCAACAGAAAAAACTAGCCAACCCCGCAATAACCATTTGATTAATGAATCTGTAATACATTCCCCCCTCCACCGTCCTCTTTTGCCACTCTCACCATCGGTATTTAACATCAATCACACACATTCAACCAAAAAGAAGCAAAACTTGATGAATTTTTTTATGGCAAAAAAATTTAATTTTTTTTTTCTGCTGTTTCTTCTCCTTTTGATATTCCAACAGAGTGGTTCAATACAGTTTCAGTTGTTGGTAATTAATTGCCAGAGGGAGGGAAAAGGGAAAAGCAATACCGTTTGGGTAGGCTGCTGATGATGACTATGACGATGATTTAACGTTGATTTCTTAATTAATTTCATGGCACATTCATTATAAAGTTATGAGGCGCAGGCACATGTGGTCTTTATTTGCTTCTGTAATTTTCGATATTTTTTTCTCTTATTTTCTATTCTCTTTTGGTTTGTTTTTCTTGAACAATATATTGAAAAATGAAAAATTCATCAAAATTGTGGAATGAATGTAATACGCGCACAAGGTTTTCTTCCAACAACTCAATTGTTTCTCTTTTTTTTTCTTCTTCTTTTTTTTTTGCAAAATGCGGCCAAGTATTAATTGCATGATGCCCTACAAGCAGCAGGCAGTTTTAACTACTTCGACAATGGATTTGTTACCAATTAATTCATAGTTTCTACATTATACTTCTCTATTAAAGAGAAGGTCCTGGGTGCCTGGTAACCCGGGTAACCAAGTCACTGATAGTTTAACTAAACCCGGCACGAATCAAATCAATATTGATCAGCTTAGCCCGCTTTACACTGTGCAAGTTGCAGCAAAGTTACAGGAATGGAAAACAGGCAAGCTCCCACAATATGTTAGAGATGGAATACGCAAGAACGCACGCCCAATCACTCGTGAAAAATCGAAACGAATGGCCGATAAAGGGATTTAAATTTCTTTGGTACACTATAAGTTATATTCACAAAACTATGATAGTCTTTGAGTATATCTCCTGCATAAAATGTAGGGTATTTTAATAATCAATCTTTATCTCTCTTTAAATTTCTTAATGTTATCAGCACACATACTCTGATGTTTTAAATGTTTTGACCGACTTGTTACTCATAATTTTATAGCAGTAGAGGTGGGTAACGCAGAATGGTGGTAACATGGGTATGGCTATGGTTATGGGTTTGTGTGTTGGTGTGGCCAAATTTTCAAAAACGAACAACTGACTCAAGTGAGTCATTCCATGGATAATAGACGTCAGTCATACATTAAAGAAGCAAAGTTAGTGGCAGTGTGGTGGTTCAGTGTTGCATGGAAATGCGTAATTGTTGCATTATGAGTTGTTTTGGTTTTTTTTTTCTTGAATTATACAATCGCATTTTGATATCTCTATTGTTTATTGTTTTTTATTGTTGTCTATTATTAAACGTTATTAAGAAATATACCATAATAATAGTAACAACAACAACAAGAATAATAATAATAATCAACAACAAAAGTAAACCAAATTTGGTAAATAAATTGCAAAGAAAACAAAAGAAAATTAATTCTGAAAAAACAATAATTTTTCCAATTTTTTATTTTATTTTTGCATTATTTTTTGGGTTCGTTTCAGTTAAAATGGCAATTTTTCTAGAAAATATAATCAATTTCCGTTTTGTTTAGAGTTTCTATGGCCTTATAAGGGAACTTGTTTAGCAATTAACCTTAACACTTTAATTGTAAGCCCAGCTAACTGGGAAATTCTGCGAAAGTAAATCAAATCCGCTTAAACAATGTTACCATATTGGAGAATATTTTAGAAAACCTAACCTAACTTTGTTTTTAAGTTTATTAAGCATTTCATGAAGAAAACATAGACGTTTCGATGATTGAGTGCATTAAATTGATGTTGAGAGGTTTGTGACTGGGAAATGAACCTATTTTTTTTGGTCATCATTTTAAAACTTTTTACGAGGCTTATGGTCGTGCAATGGTGATTAGTCGGGGGAGAAAGATAGGATGTTGAGAACCTGGCTATGACTTTACGAAATATTGATTTATCTTAGTTACTTACTGAATTCATCATTACAACCCTTTAGTAGGGATTACAACCTAGTTTCTCACTTCACCCATATTGCGCATGGTGGAACCTATACTTTTAAAGCATATAACGAACGACATGTTTTTGGCATTTTTCTCTAATTTTTTACTAAGAAGTCGACGAAATAATACTTTTTCCATATTTCGGTTAAGTTCGAGATACCTAAGCTGAGGCTTGAACCACATTCTTTCTGTGTTAAGATACGATCAGCTGAATCTAGCGGTCGAACAGATGTTTTCTTCTGCCCAGAAAGTGTTAGCCAAGGTGTAAACATTCTATCTAATTTCCAAACTACTTGTGGCAAAGAGAACTAGCATGAGCGGATTATGTGTAGGATTTACCAATGTTGGACACGCCGTATTGACCAGTGAGTCAGCAATACAGTTTCGGGGTATGTCAGACGTTAGAATAATTCGCTATTTCCAGAAGAATAAGTCGTCATTTACAGCTTAGCTGTCCGAATATATAGCGTCTGAGTTTCACCTGGGAGACACTGCAGTGATGTATGAAAGTCTGATATTCAAATCCTGTCCACATTACGTTTTCCTTTTGGTCTTTCTTTCTTTGGTCTTCATGACATAGAATGCCCGCGTATACAGCAAATGTTCCCTTTAATTGCATCTTCAAACGCTACACCCTGTAATATGTTTTACCACTTCTTTTTATATTTTCTTAAACAAAAAGAAAAATCACAATAAAAAAAACAATAACAATAACTGCTTCGTTTAGTTTTCCAACCAGAGTATATGTTTTTGGGTCTGTGTGTGTGTGAGTGTTGCCATGATGATGAAATGCTCGTAATGTCGTCGTAACGTGGTTAAATTTTCGATTTTTGTTTTGGTTTTTTTTCTGGTATTGTGTATACAAAAATTTTTGTTACCAATTTATCACCTATTTTTGGCCATAAACAATAACACAGTAAACGAACCACTAGGAACGAAAACTGCTCCCGTGGAAACCCTCTTAAAAACCCCCCTGTATTAACTAACCAGGTTGTGCAGCAAGCAGTCTTTGGCTTGGGTATTTATGAAATCAAAAACCATTTTTTATTGTTGTTGTTACCATTGGTTTTAGTTGGTTTTGTTGTATTTGTTGTTGTTGCAGCCTAGATAATGTTGCATGCAATGATTTCTATTTTATATGAGTTTTTCTATGTTTTTTTCTGCCTTAAACGATAACACACTTCTTGCTTTAAATCATGAGCTTTTTAAACATAGGCAGGCAGTTAGTCACGTCAGTCAGTTAGGTTTTCCATTTGGTTGGCAATGGTTTCAGTTGGGTTTGTTGTTTTTCTACTGTTTTTAGGTTTTAGTTTTACTGGAGGAGGGTTGAAGCATATCATAGACCATAGTTTTCATTTCTTTTAGGGTTATTGTTTTCATTGTTGTTGTTGTTGTTTTATTGTTTATTTTATACAAACAATTGAATTGTTATTATCGTCTGTTTATTTTTATTGTTGCCGATTTTTTTTAGCCATTGAATATGAACAATAAAACCCTAAACATTTAGAAATAATCGATAAACGGTTATGCCCTCAAACAAAAGAAATTTCCAATCTAATGTAAAATGTTGTTAAAAAAAAAGAAAGAAAGAAAAATAGAAATGAAAAGGTTTTTATTTAAAAAACATATTGAGTTCAATCTGCCTGCAGATAGGCAATGGATTTTTATTTTTTATAGCCGCCTTAATGTATGCTTTTAGCTTTTTCATTTTTTTTTTCAAATCTGTTTGAAATGTTGTAAAGAAATTCGTATTGGAAGAGCAACTGTTTATTAACCCTGCAGCATCAGGGTATTCTTGTATCAATTATGAGTTCAAACAAAATATATTTATCCAACAATTTATCCTATATGGACCAGGTTCCAAAATTAGCCAATCAAATAAAGAAAGCACAATAAATATGGGAAGTTTTCATTGTGTTAAAACAACCGAAAGTAAGTTGTTAGTTGTTATCCACCATGTGTTTTAAGGAAACCAGGAAATTAACCTCATGATCCCTAGCATGTGCTGGGGCTGATCTTACTTATGGTCCGTGCGCAGTATTTAATTTTACTTAAAATTCCTCCTTTGGCTTAGTTACGGCTGTTGATCCTATCAAGGAAATTTTCAATTACCTATTCGCACATTCGGTCGATATCTCGATGATAACTTGATGTTTTCAAATGCTCCAACGTTAGGAGCTTAGACCAGGTCTTTGTTGTAGCCCCACAAAAAAATCTAATGCCATGGAATCGCATAATTTTATGTGCTAATTGAGGTCGCCAATTTCTTATCTTGCTGGAAACGATCTCGTGCAATAAAGCCAAAATAAATCATGTTGTGCGGTTTGTTAAAATCACTTGCTTGTTTGTTAAAATCGTCTTCATTCACAAGAGAAAAAAGTCGGTCATGCTTATACAACCATAGACCTCTGAATTGACTGTAACGATTATTCAAAATTAAATTTTGAAAAATACGAACCAGTGTTACCTTCAGGCCATATTGTAAACCTATCACTCATATTTTCCGACGCAGTGGCTTGTTTCAATCGCTACCGGTTTCTTCAAGTCTAATACGCGACAATTTTGCGTATAGAAATTGAATTTTTTAACCAATCCTTCCTATTATTTTTCTCAGTGTAAAACTCAACAAATTATACCAGTTTCAATAATAAAAATATAGAATTTATAATTTGTTGAAATATACCTTTTTGTTGTTGTCTAATATTTAATTTTATTCATTATCAATATTTATGCCATAAATTTTTATTTATTTTGTTGGTTCTTTTAATTTTTTTCTAACCAAAAAATATACGTTTTTACGGTCAAAATCACACATCACAGACAGCATCAGTTTATACGTGTGAGTATGATTGAATGACTATTTTTTGTCTACGGGTCTACAACTCTGTCACTGGGACTGGTTTGTTTTGTTTTGTTTGTGATATTCATACTCCCCATACACCACAAATGTCTGATTTTATGGTTAGCCATATACACAACAACAAAAAATAATACGATATTTTAAAGCAAAATATTGTAAGTAAAACACATACACACACTCACACACACTTACAGTCTTGCTCAGTCTAAAATTTGTTTGTTTATATTAAAGGAAAAAAACCTGTTTGCTATTAATTATCAATATTTGTATTTGCGTTTGTTGTTGTTGTTGTTGTTGTTTTCTATTTCTATAAATAACTATGCTTTATTATTATTCGTTAGTGTTGTTTTTGTTTTATAGTTAAACAATTTTTTGGCGGAAGAAAATTATAATGGTGGTGTGCACCATTACTACTTAGGCTTTGACCCTACACTCTATACACACACACACACACACACACTGAAATATGCTCAAACACTTTTTATTATAACACACGATCATTATCTTTGTTATTGGTTTTGGTATTGTTAATACTTTTGTTTTTATTTTTCTTCTTTTAACTTCACGAACTATAAAGAACAACAACATCAACAACTATAAACAAAATTGATATCTCATTGACCTTGTAGCTTGTGCTTGTTCTCTAGGCGAATTAGTTTTTTTTTTTTGTTGTTGTTTCTGGTTGTTATTTTTTAGCGGTTTTATTTGTTGTATGTTAAATGCGTGTGAGAGTGAGTGTTTTTAATGGCAGCTAATAATTTGACAGCTAATTATGCATCAGTATTGCTGAAGTAATAAAAACTTATTAAAGTTTATGTGTGATTATTTTTCAATTCTTTCGATTATAATTTAAAACGTATTTGCATTCATTAAATTAATAATAATTTATATTTTAATTTTAGAAAATTAAAAACGAAAAATTTTAAAGGTTATCACATCACTATACTTGGAATTAAAAAATTTGTGAGAAATCAAAGATGCAATATATATTCCGTCACAATTTAGAAAACATTTGCTGACTTTATTGATAAGAAAATTCATAGTGAACTTGAAAAGGAAATTATTTAACCCTCAATCTGCCATATGTGAATATGTAGCGTGCAGGCTTGCTAGAGGAGAATCCTAAATTTGAATCTCAGTTTTGGCAAAAAATAGTTCTTTCGCCAAACGTCTTGCGGGAGGGATGTAAACACATCCTCGCGAAGCTGATCCTTTTGTTTCCGCTTACTTTCATTTACTGACTCCTTTATTAGTAGGATGCCATCTCTCGCTGCCTAGTGGGACTACTCCCTAATACATTCATTTTTCAATAATTTGTAACAAGAAATCTAAACTTTAACTTTAAGATTGTAAACCTCAACGGTTGCTAGATATCATCGTTAATAGCTGAGGGTTAATTTTTCCTTATTTAATATGGCGACTGTGTGTTGTCATAAAGTTTCTGTCAATATATGGTATTAATAATTGCCTGCCCTATTCATTTCGTTCGTTTCTCTTTTATTTTTTATGTGTCACACACATTTTTCGTCACCCAGTTTTACTTTGCAACACAAAGTTGTGATGAGTCGTTCAACAAACTTGTGTCAATTCTTTTTTTTTTTTTTTGTGCCATGAAAACAATAATTTGCCATTAAGAACGTGCTTATTTGTATTTTATGCATACGATAACAACAACAAAACAATGTTAAAACTTAAGTTAATGTTAAGGAAACAGAAAAGAAAATACAAAAAAATATTAAAAATAAAATACAACTATGAACTCTACTAGATCAACGTTCTTTTTTATTCTGCGTCAATTTTATGAACAGCAAACTTTCAAGGCTTTTAAGAAAAAGGAGAAGGAGAAGGAGAAGGAGAAGGAGAAGGAGAAGGAAAAAACGCTCAACTTTATTTTGTTAAAACTTAAGCAATTGAAGCAAACAAATGAAAAAATGTTCTTACAAATGTTAGAAGCAGTTGCCAAATATAAGGTGTAGTAAAAAGAAATCCATTATGACTTTCGTAATCCATATTGCACGAATTTATATAGCGACTGAAATACAGTAGTACAGCCATAAGGACATTTTTTCATATATTCTCAGAAGGCAACTCTATCATTCTAAAACTTGTTACCTTAGATAAAAACATCTGCTTAAGTTGGAAAAAATATGATTAAGAAACTGAAACAAAATAAAGAAATAAGAGAACGTGAAAGTGCAATTTTATACCCGTAAAGAAACTGAAAAGGAATAAAAAAATATTGTGAAAATCGGTTTCCCGTCTTTGCCATTTAAATACCAACAATTTATCATAGAAATTATGGTATATTTAACCAGAATACCAAATATTTCAAACATTACTAAATAAAGCCTTTAACTTCAAGCAAAATTAATGTAATGTTTTTAACTAAACCTTATATTTGCCATTTAATTTTCATTCTACTTTCAAAAACATTCCATTATTACTTTTACCTATAGTATAAAGCTACAAATTGTTTTTTAGGTGTATTTTAAATTTACCATACGCGTTTCATATTCAATTTCTACTAGACTTTTCCCCACACTCGTTCATTCTGGTGGTGCATTTTTTCATTCAATTCAATTTGTAGTTATTTAGCCCTTTAACAGCGCTATGCGTTCGCACTCTGTTTAATTCTTTATTAAAGTGTAAACATTTGTTTTACGATGTAATAATGGGTGAAAGTGCGTATATGCGTATTTATTTAAGCTTTAGCAACACTATACATTTGATTACTTATTCCCTAGTCTCCTTTTTACTGTTTTACGGTTCTATTATTAAAATGTAAACACATTAAGTTTTTTACAGTGTAAGAATATGTAAGTGTTTAACTTCCTTTTTTTCTCTTGCACACACACTATCGTTATAATTCTTTATTAAATGTAACAAATGTTTGCCAGTTAAAAGCTTGGGATTCATATTCAATTCGTATTTATTTACCCTTTAACAACACTATGCTTTGGTACTCTATTTAATTCTCTCATGGCTCTTTATTGAAATGTAACAAAACGTTTTACAGTATAGAGCATTGTGCGTATGTGGTTTGAACACTATGCCTTTAATTCACTCTTACTTCCTTTCTCTTTAATTTTGATTCTTTATTAAAATGTAAACAAATGTTATGCCTTGTAGGAATGAGTATATAGTGGGTATGAGTGTATGGGAGGGTTATAAAAATGATGACTAAAGTAAATAAAATTCTTTAGTTTTAATTAATTTAGTTGAATAATAAATAAATGAAATTCTTTTTTTTTATTTTGTTGTTTTTGTAATATTTCATTCATGAAAATAATACGAGCATATGTCGTCAATTTTCATATAAATCATTCGGATGGTTATTGTTGTTGTCGTTGTTTTATTTACATATGCGATGACACACAAACCCTTTTACAAACATGTACGTACACGTACATTCTGTATTAAAAGAAAGACGTGCACAGAGTTTTATTATTAAATTTTACATATGCATACATGTATGTATGTGTGAGTGTGTGTGTTTGTGTATGTAAATAAAATAACTATTTCCTTTTCTCTATTACAAATATGAGACAAGAGTAATGGCAGTAGTAGTAGTAGTAGTAGTAGAAGAGAGCATCTCATATCTCCCTCTGTCTCATACACTTGTTATAAAAAAGCTGAAAAACATATAATAATAAATAAGCATAACCGTTTAATTTTGACTTAAACTAACAAAATAAATAGAAAAACACACTAACAAAAGCTACTCTATGTGGGGGGAAGGTAAACTAAGTGTGATAATGTTTATATTCAAATTATTCAAACATTTCAAGGAAATTTTAAGGAAATTTTTTATTTCTTTTATTGATTTTTCTTTTTTATTTTTTTTATCAATACGCGTGTTCTCAGTTCTTAACTTTGACATGACAATTTAATGTTACTCATTAAACAATACCCATGAATAATTTATTGTTAAATATTTGTAAAAACTTTTATCTGAGAATGATTGTCAATCACTCTTGGACAGAAGCTATGCAAAACTTAAACCTACTTACTTGGGTTGTTCTTAGGAAGCCTTTACCAGGACTACAATCTAGCTTTGTCCACTAACCAGTATGTGTTGTGTTAATTTTATATCCTTAAATGGCGGGAGAACTGTCCACTCCGAACGACAGATTTGTTCAACATTTCTTGCGCAATTTTCTTTACTTATGAAAGATTTTCGTAAGGAAAACTGTCGAGAGGAAGTAGATCCTTATCATATTCAAAACTTAGTGAATTACAGTTCTTTTTCCTCACAAAAAACTTTTGAAACCTTGAAAATTGGAGCACACGTTCTTTGTTCTAAGTTGACTCCTGAATGGATTACATGCACATTTAAAAGTGTCTTTTGGTGTTTATTAATGAAAGATATTCTCTTCCCCTTTAATTATTTCTTTATTTTTTATTGTTGATTGTTGTTGTTGTATAATTTTATATGGTATTGTGAATTAATGAGTAATTTTAAACGCATTTGATATTAAAGCCAGTTATTACAGCGTCGCTCTTCCTATACACACACACACAATACACATTTATTTATATCCATGACATGAACAGGAACACCAGTTTACGTTGCTATCTGCCGACGCAGCCAGTAATTGTGGCAGTGTTTTGAGAGCCATATGACAAATACTTTTCACAAACTGACTTTGTTTGTTTTTATTATTTGCAGTGTTGTTTTGTTTATTGTTGTTGTTGTAATTTTTTGCAAAAAAAAATAAAAATTTGTTTGATGTTCTGCTAAAGTAGTGTTCAAAATTTACTGCCTGTTCGATGGCATTGTTGTTATTTTTGAAAAACTAGTATTAAGAAAAATTTGAAAAAAAAAATTTTGTTTTTAAAATATAGTCAAGCTAAGTCAGTATCTTACAAACTTTCAACTTGAATACATTGTTTAACGAAAATGCTTTAAAGAAAATAATAACAAAAAAAAATTAATTTATAAAAACGTTTATTTGTAATTTAATCACTAATAAAAGTAGAAAATAAAGCTTTTGTTAAGCATTAAAACGGTATTTTTGCGTTTACGGACTAATGCTACGCTAATGAGTATCGTTTTGTTATTATAACACTCAATATAATAACCGTTACAATTGCCGTTGGTTGTTGTTATTATTGTTCATGTAATACTCATCAAGTTTTTAAAATGAACAATTGTTTGTTGAAGTGTGTGTATGTTCTGCATTAAAAACAAAACAAAAAAAAAGCAAAAACAATTGTAATGAAAACAAAATAATTAGGAGCATAATTGAAAGCATTGCTCTCATTCTAATTAAGCTGACTTTTGGTTATTTTTGTTCTGTTTGTTTGTTGACAATTATTTAAAAGAGAATTTAGTGTTGTTAAGTGTTTTGTTCATGTCCATTTAATAAAGAAATTATAATCAGTATTGTTAACAGGTGTTAAATTACATATTATTGTAGTTATCATCAGATTTAATGTTTTAATATGAAAAAAAGAACCAAAAATAGTGCAACAAATTTATAACAAATATGGTCATTAATTTTGAATAAAGTTTTTGTTTTCTCTTACAATATGTTATAACAAGTCTAACGAATATAAAAACATTGTTGAACAACAAAATTATTAGAAATATGATGTCATATTTGATGAATTGTTTATTATAACGAAAGTTGCTTAAGAAATAAACTTAAATACTTAAAAAATCAAATCAAGAAAATCAAATTAAAAGTAAAAAAAAAACTTTTTGCTAATATTTGATAACCTTTCGCAAAAAAAAAAGATCTTGTTTAGCTTATTATTTATGAGTTTTAAAATTATTTTTTTTTTTAACAAAAAAAAATATATTAAAAAGTGTTTCATTTCACATATTAAAAGAATTTGAGTTTTGGCGTTTTTTTTTCGTGGCCGTATTGAATTTTTTATATGATCGTTTAATTTTCCATAATGGGAAAATTACCTGTAGCGGTAAGTGGTTGGTTATTGGTTTTATATTTCTTTGAAAAACAAAAAAAAACTTATCTTTTTATTTAACATTTACATTTTATTTATTTAAATGATAAAACATTTCTTTTTTTTTAATTATTTTGCTATCATATTCTATTGTTACGCTAATCAATTGGGTGTGAAATAATAATAATATTATGGGTATTTGATTACGTTTTCTTTTTTTAAATATTAAATCTACACTACAACAGTATTGAGTGATCGATATCACAGAACATGTCGTTTGAAACATTCTTTAGGTAGTTAGACGGGTTCGATCATAATAACCTGAGACCATAGGATCCCTTGTATTCATTCCAGATTAAAAGGCAAAGTGGAAAAAGTAAAGTACGTGAAAAATCTCAATATCGGCTAGCAAGAAAGATTTTAAACTTTTAAAAATTCCCTTATTGGTGTATACAACCCACTTCTACCAAAAGTAGGATAATCTTAGAGGGATAGCTCACTCTGTTAGAAATTCGCTTGAGATCTCTTTTAGTAACCAGACACCACAATGTCTCGTAAGAAACCCTTTTACCAGTCTCACATTGATCCTGTTGAGTGCCAGCAACCTAATTCTATCCTCTTTCTTTAATGAGACCCTAGACTGGCAAAAACCTCATCTATAGAAAGAGAACATAATCTAGCACTGACAGATTCTCATTCTCTTTCACTGGGCCCTTAAACCCAACAGAAACTTATTCAATTTGTTCCAAAGCCGCTAATGAAAATCATACAGATACAGCCTGCACCAGATCGATCCTATCGCTTTAAAAGCTGCTCGACTGTCTACGAAAATAAGGAAACTATTTCAGACTATTTTTTACTAGTTTCTTCAAGCATAATATCCATCAAGTAAGCAGGAATGCAGAATATCACTTAATCCCGACTTAATCTATAGGGTACCACTTAAGTCTGGTGTGTCCGACTGCACTCTTCTACTTCTCTTGCAATGTGTTATCGGTCATGACTTTAGTTCTTCAAGTCAACGTACAATTTATGGTCAATTTTTTGTTATTCCGTTCCATTCTATTTGGATAAAAATTTGAAGATAAAAACTTTAATAGATAAAGGGAACGACCGGTCTATTACCTGTATGCGCAATGGCCAAGTATTGTAATAATTACTCTCAGTGTATGAATGAATATTGGAGTGATCATTAACTCATAACCTCCAAAAAACAAAAAAACAAAAATTATTATTATTTTACAAAAAAACAAGAAGGCAAAATACAAAATAAAATAAAATGAAAAAATTTATGTTTTCATTTTAACAACAACATGTCATTCATTAATTTTACAACATGCTCTTGACATTTTTAATTTTTTTTTTGTTTTTTGGTTTTTTAATTTATTTTAAAACCAACATACATTAGTAACACACTAACAAAAACTAAAATTAAAAACTAATTTTGGATTATTTTAGAAAAAAAATACTCGCATTCACATAAATTTGAAAAAATAATAATTTTTTTAATAACAATTTTAAGGATTAATTATAAATCTCCAGTAAATAAATACAATAACACACAATAAAAACAAACAAAATATTAAAAACAAATTAAAAAAAAAAACTTAAATTTTAGCAAAAAAAAAGGTCACTTAAAAAATAATTTTTTTAACAAAAACTTTTCAAGATTATTTCATTTTTTAAGACTCTTTTTCTTATTTTATTACACTACAGCCATAGGGTTATCCATTTTTTAGTTTTTAAAATAAAGTTTATCGATGGAAGTTTTATTTTCTTATAATGGATTACGACGACCAGAGGCGAATAGAGGTCTTATTTGAATCAATATTTCTGTAGTCAGTTTTACGCCTTCTCCAATTCTTAAGCGGTTTTGATACCTCTAAATCGATAAACCGTTATATAATCGAATCAATCTTTTCATTTTGTTTCATTATTAAAAAAAATTTTTTGGAACAAGAATGACGCATTAATTCTTCACCGTCATCATCAATATCATCATGATCATAATTATGATCAGTTTTTTTTTTTTAAATTAAGAGTCTGTAGTCTGTTCGTCAACCACACCATTTGGGTTTAATTGTTTTAAGGAGTGGGCAGCCAGTAATTATTTATTGTTTTAATCTTTTTAAATTTTTTTTAAATATTTTTTTAATGTTTTTTTTAATTCTTTTTGTTTTATTTTTTTTGAACTTCGTAATGTTTAATGCTGCTGCCAAAAATGTTTTTTTGAATTTTTTCCTTGTGTGTCTTGAGTAATTCTTTTGTTAAAAACACAAGTCATTGTATTCTAATTAATGAAACACTGCTGGTGTTTACTGATAGCATCAGTGATAAATAAAACAAGGTAACACAAAAGTGCGTTCATAATAAATCATATCGTACCATATTATATTTCAAAAAGAAGTTCACAAAAGTTAAAGCAAGCTATAGAGCAATAAGATCACCCGGCAGTGCAGCCCGCACAATTTCGATTGTAGTTAGTGCTATATGTGTCGTTGCTCCAATTTTCTTTAAAACAAATAGCCAGCCTCAATTCGTGCAGTTAAGTTCGAAGAAAGTCACTGAGAACAGCACTGTAGTGTTTGTCATTAACAGAAGTCGTTTGACTCGCAATTATTAGAAAAAGTAAGACTATTGCACCATCATACCATAAAGTAAACTTTAAGTGGATGTAATGGCCCATAGTATTAAAGTTCTCATTGTTCATGATGATTTTCGATGAAAAATTATCTCAAGGTTCAAAGTGGTACGTCGATGGATCGATTATCCCAGATATCTAAGACATCTGGCGCCATCTGCTATATACAGATCGGCTGTTCCCTTGCCGTCCAGCATTTCAAATTGTTACATACTCTTCTAGGCAAACAGCAGTGGATTCTGGATAAATTTTTTTAAATTATTTTTATTTTTTAATTTGTAAGCTAATAGAATATAAATGAACATTGGTATTGAAGCGATTTAAAAACTGGTTTAACGTTGATTAAAATGTGTACCCCTCAAAAGAATTATTTTTGATGAATAATTACAGCGTAATTTTTATTAAAAAGAACCTTAAATTTTTGGTTAATTTTTGTTTTAAATTAGTTTTTGTTATTATTATTATTATTTTGGTTAGTTTAAAGCAATAAACTTTAGCAATTATGTACAGTATACTAATTAGATTTCGTTTTTTTTTTTATTATTTTCTTTGCAGGTATGTATACGTTTCATGGTTAATCTAGAAGAAAACATTATTAAAAGGGTAACTACATTCCTTTTTATATAGGTATAGAATGAGAAAATAAAGAAAAACTTTGTCTAATTTAATGTCTGCATACTTTTGCCTGCCACTGTTTCGTCTCATGAAGTAACGCTTACACATTCTGTTCTTGCAGTGCAGTATTGTTACTGTTAACATAGTGCATTACAATGTGCTCAATTATGTTTAAAAAGTTGTTTACAAAGAATGAAAAAATACAACAAAACAGCAACAATAACAACCACAAATATTATAATTTAACATTTAATTTATTTGAAAGTGACGACATGTCACCATAAACTGTTGTGTTATAATTCACATATGCGAGGGTGGCCTTTTAAAACCTTCACGCGTATTTACAATATTTTACAGTCATTTTTACTAAACATCTCTGTCGCCTCATTTATTATTTCTCTTCTTCTTAATGCTATTGTTGTTGTTATTGCTATTTTACTCATTTTCCTTATATGGTTAGTAAGGTGGTGGTCATTGACATTTTAAATGTTGAAAAAAAAATTGTTTTTACACGCAGTTCAATTGCCCAAACAAGACAAGACAACAATTACAAACACAAAACAATAATAATAACAACAATACTAAACAGTAAAGTGCATCAACATTAACTACAATTACTACAACAATAACTATGATAACTGTGGACAATAAAATGGCAACAACTTAAACGTAAATGGTAATGACAACTTAAACTATTACCACCACTACTACACGAATACTGCTATTGTTATGCTACAATACTACCATGTATTTGCAATAACAAAAAAAACAGCAACAATAGTAATCGTATTATACAAAATGATGATTATTTTAAGCATCTCTTATATGCTCTATATTTATGTGCATCTATTATTACATAC